>VMBQ01001928.1:0-21988 GCA_007657795.1 Dreissena rostriformis | reverse complement strand
GGATGATTTTTCACAGAGTTATGGCCCTTTGAAATTTTCCATTGTACATATAGTGCAATTCTTGTCCGAGCTATTTCTCAGCAACTTATTACGGGAATTCAATGAAACTTTATGGGAAGCTTCACTACCAACAGGAGATGTGCATATTATCAGCCGGTTATGGTCGGATGATTTTTCACAGAGTTATGGCCCTTTGAAATTTTCTATAAACTGTACATATAGTGCAATTCTTGTCCGGGCTATTTCTCCCCAACTACTGACTGGAATTCAATGAAGCTTTATGGGAAGCTTAACTACCTTGAGGAGATGCGCATGTTATTAGTGGGTTCTGGTTAGATGATTTATTTAGAGAGTTATGGCCCTTTGAAATTTTTAAGTTGCTAATCCATCGTATTATTTTGTCCAAAGTTATGCCCCTCAAGACGTTTCCTTTTATCTGAATATATAGTGCAATATTGTGACAAAAAAAAACCTTTGGGGAGCATCACCCGTCTCCGACGGTTTCTTGTTAAATAATTGGCACAATAAATAAATTACAAGCCTTAATTATAAGATTGACAATTAACTTATATATGACTCATGAACATAACTAAACTCAGTCACGTCTAAAAAATATTGTCCAGTCAAAATGATCAACTCAAGTAACGTTTGAATGTGGTTTCACCTTGAAATATTAAATTATTATATTGCTTGATGCAAGGGATGTTTTAATGATGTGGTCTCAAATTAAATATTTACCTATTATAATGCTTTACCTTTCCTCATGCTTGTCACAAGTAATGTGTGAATGCCATTATTTTGAAGAAGATTGAACAAATATAAAAGTGTTAAAACCATGGCTACATCCCAGTGGACGCTTTGATTATTCTTCATACCGATTGTGACAGGCTCTTATTAATTAGATGATAATACATCTTGGTTCAGAATGTGTAAGCCCCACACAAACATTGCTATTGCAGACACTGACCGTATATTCTGTTGTAGATCGAGATAGTGACAGACGAACTGGCCCATGAGAGGACCCTCAGTGGGCAGCTCAAGGCACAGATTTCATTCCTCGAGGTAACTGCATTGTACACATGACAACTAACAACTCTGCATTCCACAGCTTAACAGAAAGGCTCAAAATAAACAATGTTCACCCGGGTAAAAAATAGTGTAGGATTCATTGTCTGTAGGAACCTTTGTCACTTATTTCTGATTGAGACACCACGGATATTCTTTTGAATGAACATGTATTTGATAGTTTCATGAAAAAAATTCTCCACGTTGTAGGTGGGCTTGATATCAAAATTAAATAATTGATAGTTTTATGTTAAATTTTTACTCTAGCCAGCTTTAAATTGGATGTTAATATTAAAATTTGTTTTAAAGCACAAATGAAAAAAAAAATGTTTTCATGTATTATTTTCTATAAGAAAGGTTACATCCATCATTATTTAATGACTTTGATGTTTCAGAAAATGTTATGAGGTTGATGCAGTGATTTTTTTTTTGCTTTTTATTTTACACACTGTGCCCTTTGGATTGGGAAAAATAGCCTGAAAAACCATGAAGTTGGGGAAAATAAAACATTATTAATAGGATTATAAATAACAGTATTCTACCTGTTTATAAGTGCCTATTTAATTGCATTTTAAAATTTATATTATAAAGTGCAACACAATTATATGGCTGTATAATAAGCTTAAATAAACCAATAATTGAGTTTATTGGAAAAGTACAGCATTTTTTGGGGGGGGAAATTTTTGTTAGATTTTTTTTGGAAGAAATGTTCCTTTTCGCCCTTTGGAAACAGCCTGTAAGAGTCTATACTTTTGGGCAAATAAATCAATGTGATGTTGCATGTTTCAGACAGAGAAAGAAGAGCTGGGAGACAAATTATCCAAGCTGGAGGTGCAGGTGAGACAAAGGGATGGGCTTCATGAACTCAACATTTGAGCCTCGCTCTGCGAAAAAGGGGTTTAATGCATGTACGTAAAGTGTCGTCCCAGATTAGCCTGTGCAGTTTGCACAGGCTTACCATGGACGACACTTTTTCGCTTTTTTTGTATTTTTCTATTTGAAGGAAGACTCTTCATGACGAAAATCCACTTTTTTGTCACCTAGTCATAATTTCTAAATATTTGAATAGCTGATTAAGAGCAGTCGTGGCTTTGAAATTGTTCTATATATAAATCCAATATGATCATTATCAGCTGTTCATAATTATTATAATCTCAATAAATGTATTAATTTTTCAAATAATTATCAGATCTATTTACAATCAAGGTTCGTATAATACTAATTCTATGTTTATTCGGGGCTTACTCTGCTGTACTACCTAATCAGCCAATGGCCACGAATAGAGCAAATTTGGGAACAGCAACTTTTTTTTCATTAAGCTCCATAAAACAGGCAATGTGAGAATTACTTCTATGTTTTGCAGATAAATTGNTATATTCTGTTGTAGATCGAGATAGTGACAGACGAACTGGCCCATGAGAGGACCCTCAGTGGGCAGCTCAAGGCACAGATCTCATTCCTCGAGGTAACTGTATTGTACACATGACACCAACAACTCTGCATTCCACAGCATAACCAAATTGCTCAAAATAACCAATGTTCACCTGTGTAAAAAATAGTGTAGTATTCATTGTCTGTATGAACCTTTGTCATTGCTTTCTGATTGAAACACATTGGATATTCTTTTGAATGAACATGTATATGATAGTTTCATGAGAAAGTGTAACCATGTTTTAGGTGGGCTTGAAATAAAAATTTAATAATTGATTGTTTTATGTCATATTCTAAACTCTAACCAACTTTAAATTTGATGTTAATATTAAAATTGGTTTTAAAGCATAAATGAAAAAAAGTTTTAATGTATTATTTTTATACGAAAGGTTAGATCCATCATTATTAAAACCTTTCCCGCTCAGAAAGAAAGTGAAAATGGCGAATGCGACCAGCTTTAAACCAGAACAGTCTGCGAGTAACTCGTCAGCAGTAACTTAGAGTTGGAAACAAAATCTTTAAAACTTGAATCTAGTAAGAAAGATCTCATTTGATTTGATTTTCCAAGGGACTACAAACGCGTCAAAGTGCGTTTCTGAGTGCGAAAGGGTAATGACTTTGATGTTTTGGAAAATGTTGTGAGGTTGCTGTTGCATGTTTCAGACGGAGAAAGAAGAGCTGGGAGACAAATTATCCAAGCTGGAGGTGCAGGTGAGACAAAGTGATGGGCTGCATCAACTAAACATTTGAGCCTCGCTCTGCGAAAAAGGGGTTTAATGCATGTATGTAAAGTGTCGTCCCAGATTAGCATGTGCAGTCCGCACATGATTATCAGGGACGACACTTTCCGCTTTTTTGGTATTTTTTTATTCGAGGAAAGACTCCTCATGACAAAAATCCACTTTTTTGTCACCAAGTCCCAATTGCTTAATATTTGAATGGCCGATTAAGAACGGTCGTGACTTTGGAATTGTTCTGTATATAAATCCAATATGATCATTTTCAGCTGTTCATAATTATTATGATCTCAATAAATGTGTATTAATTTTTATACCGCCGAAGGTGGGCATATAGTGATGCACTGTCTGTCTGTCCGTCCGTCTGTCTGTCTGTCTGAAATTCCGTCACACTTTGCGTTTAGGTTTCGANGTATTTTTACTCTCATATGCATTTCTGTGCGCATGATTGTTTGTTTTTTTTTCATTTTTTTTTTTTATTGTTGTTTTATGTTTACACATACTTGTATCTACCGTATTATTTAAAACATAGATTCTAGTCTTTTCAACCACTAGATATAAATACAAATTTCCAACACAGGTTAACACAATATCAATATGTTTTTTTTTTTAATATAAATTTAATAGGCAAGATTCATTACTTTCCAATTTAGCCATACAAATAAAATCTTTTAAATATAAAAATGTATGAAAAAAAATGTTCTCTGAATGTAAGAGGTCTAAACAATGATAATAAAAGGCAAAGTATATTCAAATAGTTTGAAGAAAATAATTATACAATATGTTTACTACAAGAAACACATGTCTGTGAGCTAACAAAAAACAATCAGAATAGAGTGGAATAAATGTTTACAGTGGGAAAAAATCAGATAGTGAAGGTTCAGGAATTTTAATTAAAAATAAAGACAATGTAGGTATATGTGATTTTAAGGAAATAATACCAGGTAGATTATGTACAATTGATGTCATTATTAATAATCAAGAAATCACGTTAATTTATATATATGGACCAAACAAAGATGATTTTTTTTTTTTTGATAAACTAGAAACACATCTGCTGCAAAATATGGAAACAAATTATATAATAGAAGGTGATTTTAATACAATACTTAATCCAACCCTAGACAAATAGAACGGCAAAAAGACACACACATACAAAGCAGAAACAAAGTAAACTCCATAATCGATTGATGCAATTTGATTTACATATGGCGAGCACTTCACCCAGAGCAAAAACGTTACACATGACATTCAAGTGGCAAACCGGTCATTTTTTGTAGACTGGGCTACTTTTTAATCTAAAAAAAATATATGTAATATAATTAATAACGCAAAAATAAAACCAGGCTACAAGACCGACCACTCTTCAATTGAAATAATTATTGACAATAAAATACAACAAAAAAGGACCTGGTTATTTTGAACTAAATAATTCCATGCTTTTAAATGATGAATATTTAAATCAAATTAAGCGAGAAATTTATAAAGTGGTAGAAAACAACACAAACTGTAACCCAAATACTTTGTGGGAAGTAATAAAAGGAACTGTAAGAAACAAAAGTATAACATTTGCTACCATGACTAAAAAACGAAACCAGGAAAAAGAGCAGAATATAATTGAACATTTAGAGTCACTAGAGAAACAACTGCATACAAATAGTGATAATGAAAAAATACAAAAAAAAAATGAAAGAAACACAAATAGAGTACGAAAAAATTATAGATGAAAAAATAAATGGCATGCTAGTAAGAGCAAGAGCTATACACATTGAACATAATGAGAAAAATACGAAATACTTTGCAAATATGAAAAAAAGACATTACGAAAGTAAAACCATTCATAAGTTAACAATAAATAACAAAGAAGTAACATACATTTACGCTATTATGAACGAACAAAGAAACTTTTAATCAAACCTTTATAGCAAGAAAAAAGATATTGATACGAATACTCTAAACAATTCACATTTCTTTAATTATAATATAAAAAGACTCACAGAAAATGATAAACAATCGTGCGAAGGCTTTCTCACAGAATATGATTGTCTAAACGCATTAAAATTCATGGATAACAATAAAAGTCCTGATTCAGACGGTTTAACAGCAGAATTTTACAAAGTATTTTGGGATGTAATCAAAACATACTATATCAACTCTATTAACTATTCATTTGTAAATGGACAATTGACTCAACTTCAAAAACAAAGTATTCTTACACTGATTCCAAAACCAGGAAAAAATCTTGATGCACTTGATAACTGGAGACCTTTTAGTTTACTTAATGTCGATTATAAAATAGCGACCAAAACAATCGCAAACAGAATTAACAAAGTTATATCATCTGTTGTTGAATCAAGACAATATGGATTCATAAAAGGAAGATTCATTGACGAAAACGTACGCACAATTTTTGAAACAATAAATTTTCTGAATAACAATAACACACCAGGCTTGCTTTTATTTGCCGATTATGAAAAAGCAATCGACAGTTTAGATCATGACTTCATGTTTAAAAGTCTCAAACAATTTAATTGTGGAGCTGAACTCGTACAATGGATTCAATTATTTTACACGGACATAAGTACCATAATTATTAATAATGGACATCTATCTGAACCTATTCCTATTCAAAGAGGCGTAAAACAAGGCTGCCCATTGTCAACAACACTTTTTTATATTAAGTATAGAAATATTGTCCAACTTAGAAAAAAATGAAGACATTAAAGGAATAAAAATAAAAGAACAGGAAATAAAACAAACATTTTTGCAGATGATACAACCTATCTTACAGATGGAACGCTAAATTCGTTCTCAGCACTGATAAACACTATTCAATACTTTACTGAAGTATCTGGACCCAAACTAAATAAACAAAAATCCATCGTTATGCGCGTTGGTTCACTTAAAAATACACAAAACTTTCAACCAATATTGCAAGCTTTTAAAAATTGTTTAAAACAGCATCATAGAAATTTAACACTTCTCGGAAAAGTGACTGTGGTAAAAACATTTGCCGTACCAAAAATTACGTACACATTGTCAGCACTCCCAAACCCTTATCATGATATAATACAAACAATTAATAAATCTATATTCCAATTTGTATGGAATGGTAAACCTGACAAAATTAAACGAACAACTTTTGTTAAACCAATTGAGCAGGGAGGGCTCAAACTCATCGATATAACCGCCCTTTTATACGCAAATAAGGCCAGTTGGATCAAAAGATTAACAGACATAAATAATACAGGTCAGTGGAAAATTTTATTTCAGAATGAACTTAATAAATATGGTGGAAATCTTGTCTTAGAATGTTCCCTTAATGACAAACATATTGATTCAAATTTTAAAAATGTATTCCTCAGAGATGTGATTTCTTCCTGGAACAAAATTAAATCAAAAGAAACAGAAGTGCATGTCAATAAAACGATCATATGGAATAACTTCACAATAGCAAAAAATAACCAACATACCTTCTTTTACCAAAACTGGTTTAATAGGGGTATTAAGTTCATAGAACACATNAATCCATCGTTATGCGCGTTGGTTCACTAAAAAATACACAAATTATATTTAACAAATACAAAAATTTTACTTGGACATCAGAAAAAGCCAAAACACTGGGTTTTTACTTCACAAATGATGAAATCTTATATACAGTATTTAGTAACGTTATTGGCCACCAGTTCTGTAAAAATTGTCAAGGTTTATCACCCTTTGGAATGCCGGTAATTATATCTTGTGTTTGAGTAACGGATGAAGTCAATTGTAAAACTGGATGAACCTGGACTTTTGTTATTTGCCATGTTTTTTAAAACAATACAAGCCTCTTTTAGTATTATTGGCCCTTCCATGCTATTTAACTGTGCAATTGACAATTTGGGAATTTCTATGTCATTAACAAACTATGTAAATCTTTATCATTAATGTTATTTTTTTTAGAAAGGTATAGTGCTTTATAGAATAATGGGGTTTCTTTTAAAATATCTGATTGGTTATCTAATACAACTCCATTTTCATTAATTAAGTTGGTCATAGTTTTGTGGAATAATTGTATTTTTCAAGTTACAAAATGTTTTCGAGGTTTTTTCACCATTTTAAACCCATTTAGCTCTCGACCTAATAACGGACCCGTTTAATTTTTCATCATATATGTTTTTAAGTTCAGATTTAAAAATAATAATATTTTGAACATTATACCCTTTATGAGTTTTCTCCAGTTGTTCGATTTAGAGTTTTAGTTGCTTTTCAGGATTGTTAGTCAACTTTTTTTTATATGAGCTGTAAGATATAGCTTTGCCCCTTATTTCCATAAGTAACGTATTGAGAAAAAGTTGATTGTCAATCGTGAATTGTATGTCTTTGTCTTTCATTTCAGACATGTTATCAAAATTATAAACGGGGACCATGTATTGTTGTGTTATTTTGTTTATTTTTTCATTAATAGTATTTAAGTAGTTGCTATCACCTAACAGACTATATTAAAATGCTTCCACAGACCTTTGCCGTGTTTAAAATAAGTAAATTGTAACGACATTATTACAATTGAGTGATCATATTGGAAGCTAGGTAGAAAGATAACATCTGAAAATGCTGATAATAAAAGCGGTGATAAAAGGAAAAAAATATAGCCTTGCTTACTGGGGTTGGTCCATCTCCATGTATATCGTTTCAAAATTAGGATAGTTAACTCTGATAGGATTTGACAGATTGGGTTCTTCACTAAGCTTTATAACCGTTTGTCTTGCATTTTTATTATTTGCAGTTTTTAATTTTTGTTATCCAGAGATAGGTCTAAAACTAAATAGAAGTCCCCACTGATTAAGAAAGAATCATTATCAATCATGTATTTTTTGTGTGAAAATATTCAAAAAGTCCGGGTTTCAGTGTTTGGTCCATAAATTGAAACAATTGTTATTCTGGTTTCTCCGAGATTTAAATCAAGCAGAATAAAATTTCCCTGGTCATCATTATGTACTTTGTAATCAAGTTTCTTTGTAACAAAAATTTGAAACACCACGGGAAATGGAGGAGCCATAACTAATGTAACATTCTGCTCCCCATTCTGAGTAAATCGTTTTATATCTATCGCAAACAAAATGTGTATCTTGAAAACAGAATATGTCACAATTGGTATCTTTTGAATATTGAAATACTTGTAATCTTTTCTTCTTGCCCTGGATGCCTCTGAAGTTTAGAGATAATATTTTATGGGAACACATTTACAAAAAAAAAATATAAAAATATTTGATAACAGTGAAATCTAAAAGCAAGTTCATCGACACAAACACAACATGCATGATCTCTATATAAAAAACGTAAGCAACAATAAATATAAACAATAAACAAACGAACATAAAATAATACTAACTACTTTGACTGACAACCTAAGCATAGATTACCTCTATCACACTAAAATAAATAGGTTTAAACTAAACTATAACACTATAAAGGAAGTAAATTGTAGTGGATTACTACATAGGCATATGTATGAAATTTGAAACACATATAGGGTTAAAAGTACAACAAAAAGGGTTCAATCAGTTATGATATTGTACTATTCAGTGCTCTGTATGTGTTTCTTGTAAATCTTATTATATGAACAGTAACTTAATGGACAATGAATACAATTTGAAAATGTTTCGCATTGTAGAAATTTTTAAAACTGTATCTTTTGAAAGGAGCTTAAATTAACTAGAATTTCAGCATGCACTGCAATGTGAATATTAGCATATCATTATCATAAATGTTTCACATGAGTGGGGCTTTAGAACACAAAACGAATTTTGTGTAATATGTAAGCTTTAAGTGTTACCATGCTATGAACATTGCATGTATATTTAGTATGAATGATACTTAAGAAAAGGCTAGTACAAAACACAATATGTGTGGATCCCAGTGGGAATGAATCTTCCAACAGAAGAAACATATGTAGATACTACAAATTGTTAAACATACTACATGTATATCGTTTTCCTTAGTTGCCCTCTTTAGCGAAAAACAAAAAAGAGAAGCGGTTTAGGAATTTCAGACAAGTTACATCGAAAAGATATATTTAAGAGAAGATTGGAAACATTACATGAAACAATACTGCCTCAAAAATAGTCAACACATGGATATAAAAGCATATGCACCTTGGTGATTGCCTCCACTGTACCTTGCAGTTGTTGATTGCCTCCCCTGTACCTTGTTATTGTTGATAACCTTCCCTGTACCTTGCAGTTGTTGATTACCTCCCCTGTACCTTGCAGTAGTAGATTACCTCCCCTGTACCTTGCAGTTTTTGATTGCCTCCCCTGTACCTTGCAGTTGTTGATTGCCTCCCTTGTACCTTGCAGTTGTTGATTGCCTCCCCTGTACCTTGTTGATTGCCTCCCCTGTACCTAGCAGTACTTGATTGCCTCCCCTGCACCTTGCAGTAGTTGATTGCCTCCCATGTACCTTACAGTAGTTTATTACCTCCCCTGTACCTAACAGTTGTTGATTACCTCTGTTGTACCTTGTTGATTGCCTGCCCTGTACCATGGAGTAGTTTATAACCTCCCGTGTACCTTGTTGATAATCTCCCTTGTACTTTGCAGTTGTTGATGAAGGAAGAGGACAGTAAACGTCAGGCTGAGACGACGAG
The DNA here is from genome assembly GCA_007657795.1 of Dreissena rostriformis. Lineage (NCBI taxonomy): Eukaryota > Metazoa > Mollusca > Bivalvia > Myida > Dreissenidae > Dreissena > Dreissena rostriformis. The sequence goes on along the minus strand of VMBQ01001928.1, from coordinate 12,127 downwards.
TCGTTCAGAGGACCTGATCTCACAGGTGGACATGCTCAACACTATGAGGCTGGAAAAACAGGTCGAGATAGAGAGACTCACGGTATGTGCATTGTGTTCAGTTATTAACAGTTATCACCATTAACAAACTCAGTGGTAATGTAGCATCAGAAGAAAAAGTAATGAATTACATTAATCCCCTTTTCACAGAGTGATGCACATTTGTTTGTTTCAGGCCCGCAATGAGGAGCTTGAGGAGATGCACAGACTGACGGACACAAAGTGTGTGAAACTGAAGGAAGAAAGTAACTACATGCGGGAAAGGTAAGCACGTCTTTGTCATGAGCATTGACCATTTCAGGATAAATGGCTTTAGCTTTATCAAATAGCACTACAAGAAAAAGAAGCTTGCTATATTAGGCAATGTCGGGCTTTAGCTTTATCATGAAACACTACTGGAAAGAAGCTTGCTATATAAGGCAATGTTATGATAGAAGGCTTTAGCTTTATCATGAAAGGCTGTAGAAATAAACTTGCTATATAAGGCAATATCAGGATAGATGGCTTTAGCTTTATCATGAAACGCTACTAGAAAGAAGCTTGTTATATTAGGCAATGTCATGATAGATGGCTTTAGCTTTATCATGAAACGCTACAAGAAAGAAGCTTGTTATATTAGGCAATGTCATGATAGATGGCTTTAGCTTTATCATGAAACACTACTAGAAAGAAGCTTGCTATATTAGGCAAGTTAAAAATTGTGGACCTGTTGTACCATTTAGTTTACTAATATATTTGCTTGCTTTCAAAGTAACTAGATATTAGAGTCAGATCATTTGGCTGTTTAAGAACTCAGACCTTTTGTTGATAGGACCATTGTGTGAATGTGGTCTGTGGAGGGTTTATATACATGGTTCTATTAAAAGTATGTGGCCAAAAAATCCACATTACTTTGAGTTTTTATTGTGCTTTTTTGGAGACCTTGTACATAATTATGAAGATGTTTTGCAATGTTAATGATAAGGAAAATAATAAAATGATAGTGTAGTTTTAATGAGTAATCATAAAGTTGGCAGTGTTAAATAATACTATTCATGCCTTTGAAGCACTTGATGAAAAAACGCATGTACAGAAATAGCCATATTTACATAATACTTTTGACTGAAACATCATTTAACTTACCTCTATAAAGCTTGTTTAGCTAGTAGAGCACAATTCTGTCAATACAGGGTTTGTGAATTCACTCCCAGGTTTACTGACTGCCTTTATATGCTGGACTACTTTAAAAATTAGCAAAATCTATGTCCTTGTGTCAGGCTCACCAGCCAGCAGGCTGAGTTAGACCAGCTGAAGGACAATATGACATGGTCCAAGAGGGAGCTGCAGGAAAGAGACAAGGGTATCGCCACCTTAAAAGCTGCGTTAGAGCAACAGAAAAACAGGTACACAGTATGAGTTGTTCATGTATCTAATATGCATTTGTGTGTTTTTGTGTGATTTTAGCTCACCTGAGTATGGAGTGCATAAGGTGAGCTATTGTGATGACCAGCGTCCGTCGTTGTGCGGTGTCTGGTGTGCATCATCAACCTTCACCTCGTTACCACTCTAGAGGCCATATTTTTATCCCGGGGGAAATTTCAGAAGGGGATATAGTTATAGTCTCCGTCCGTCCTTCCGTCCGAAACTTTGTGCAGAGCATAACTCCAAATCTATTCTATGGATTAACTTTAAACTTAGAATATAAACAGATGGCAACTTGGAGAAGTGCAGTGACAAAGAACCCTTACTCTATCTACCTTAGTTTTTGAATTATCTCCCTTTATATAATTCAAAGTAAATTTTTGTCCGGAGCATAACTCTTAATCTACTTAAGGGATTTACTTGAAACTTGAAATATAAACAGATGGCAAGTAGGAGAAGTGCAGTGACTTAGAACCATAACTCTATCTACCTTAGGTTTTGAATTATCTCCCTTTATTCAATTTCAAAGTAAATTTTGTCCCGAGCATAACTCTAAATCTACTGAAATGATTTACTTGAAACTTGAAATATAAGCAGATGGCAAGTAGTAGAAGTGCAGTGTTTAAGAACCATAACTCTATCTACCTTAGTTTTTGAATTATCTCCCTTAAGTTAATTTGAAAGTAAATTTCAACAGCAACATGTCGGCACCATTCCAGTACCATATACAGACCACATGTTGACATGGATTAACATATAGGTATATAAGTGCTTATGACGTTCATATAATTTCACACTAAATTTTGTTCAAAGCATATATCCGGGTCTATGAAAGAGTTTAACATGAAACTTAAAATATATCAAGGACAAGTGTAGTGTCTCACAACCATAACCATAACTATATATTTTAGCTTTTCAATTTTTAATACCTCCCTTTATCTAATTTTACAATAATATTTTATTTTGAACACTGAAGTATTCACTGTAAAATGAATAGATGAGTTAAAGGAAAAATACAGTGATCAAGAACAGCAACTGTTTATAGTCTTCTTTTTTTAATAACATCCTTTTCTTTCATTTCCATATATTTTATTCTCTACAGCATAACTCCAACACTATATAACTAATTGATCCTTGAAATACATGTATAAATAGATGACACAGATGCCATGTTTTACAAATATTATTCTACTCTCTACAACAAATGTTCTCATAAAGGCAAACACATTTTGGCGGGGATGGCCAGGTTAACATGGCTCTTGTTCATCCAATCTTGATGAATTTTTTATCTGGACAATATCTAGACAGACTTCAAATCTGGGTCATGTGTGTCAAGAAACTCGGTCACAAGGTCAAAACTTAATTAATGAAAACCTTGTAACCAGTCTATAGAGGCCACATTTATGACTTCATTTTAAGGAAATATGGACAAAAAATATTTTTCTTGACATTTTATCTAGGTCAAATGCCAAAAACTGATTACCAGGTCAAATCTTAAACAAATTTAGTTACTGCTTAAAGAGTCCACAATTATGACTCAATCTCAATGACACTTTGTCAGAATGTTTATCTTGACAATATCATAACAATATCTAGGCCGAGTTCAAATCTGTGTAAAATGAGTTCAAAAACTAGGTCACCAGTTCAAGTATCAGGAAAACCTTGTTACCACCTAAGTAATAAATCAAGCTAATGGAACACGTGAGACAACTCTTATTAATATTAAATGTAGGATTGCCTCAGTTACTCCCCTTTAACTGTAAGGTAATTCATGATTTCCGAGTTTGTTTGCATGTGTCATTTGTGTGGTATTGTTATTCAAGGTTTCAAGGTTCGATTAATTTAATGCCCCTTTCAAAGAAGATCATCTATTGTCAACAATGGGTGTCATGAGCGCTTAAGGGCCATCATGGCCCCTTTGTTCATTTAGATTGAGGGGATAAACAGAAATCTGTTGTTTTCTTTATGAGTTTTAAATAGAAGTCATGTTTTGTGTGTACATGTCATTATGATGATAGTATTTATGCATGAAATTACAAGCTTTGGAATGACTTAATAGTAAAAACAATTGCACATATGTGGAGAATATTATCAATATGTCTTTTGATTCACTGCTTTTGGTCATAAATGTTTTTGGTTCAAATAGTTTAGAGTAGGATTGATAAAATATGCGATAAAATGTCAAACATTTCAAAATTTTAGAATCAAAGAACTATATTGGTTTAAAAGCGCTTTGCACTTCAGTCTTTTGAGTCGTAAATATTTTATATAATATTCTTTTCATTAACAGTTTGACGCGACTCTACATGGACTGTACAGAGGCGGGAAGGGAGAAGAAATACTACGAAGAGCAGTGCGAAAGGTACAGTATTCACAAGCTAAAGATTGCAGTTGACTTATATGATTCACTCACATAATTTATAAGTGATGTGTGTTTGACAATTTGATTTAACAGATCAGTTTGTTATGGAGAAACACAATGTATGAAGACCATCATTTTTATGCTCCCCGAAAATTTTCGGTGGAGCATTTAGTTGCCAGTTTGTCCTTACTTCCTTCCTTCCGTCACACTTTCCGTCACACTTTTGTTACAGTTTCTCATAGCGCCTTCAATATTTTACTGATGTCTTACATATTTGGCAGAAGGTACCTTGCAATGACCTCTACCTTTTGATGAGAATTGAGGTCACTGGGGTCAAGGTCAAGGTCACCGAGGCTTATTATAGATTTTCTCAAGGTCACACTTTGGTTACAGTTTCTCATAGTGCCTTCATAAGGGGAGCATCCATCGTTTTCAATAATACTTGTTTAAATATAATTGTTTAACTAAATCTAGGTATAATACATGCCAATTACAACAGTCAGTGCCTGTTCATGTCTTAAATTGTTCAAGAACAGAACTGTCAAATAAGAGGTGTCATGCGAAAATGGGTCTTACGCCATATGCGGCCAGCGTAGCTCCAGACCACCCTGCGCATCAGGGCAATCTGGTCTCGAGCTACCCTGTCCTCTTTAGAGCCACAGTGCCTCATGGCATAAGACCCATTTTCGCATGATGCAGCTCATGTTTATTCCATGTATTGCCCCACACAGACTGAAGGAGGTTGCAGTGAAGGATGAGTTGAACAAGACTGAACTCAAGGAGCGGGCCCGACTGCTGGAGGCACAGATCAGTACCCTAACTGCAGAGCTCGAAAAACACACTGGCGTGAGTCAGGCTTTACACTGTACCTCCCATTTTTATTTTGTTGTTATGCAGATAAAAAATATGTTTAAAAAATATTAGCAAAGTTTTAGAGGTGGTACTTTGGGGTCGTTTTGTTGGTTTTTCTGTCAGTTGGTCAGTCAATTATGACATAATTTTCATGAAACAGTGTCAGAATTTTTATCTTGACAATATGTAGACCAAGTTTGAATCTGGGTCAAGTGTGTCCAAAAATGAGGTCACTGGGTCAAATCTTAGACAAACCTTATTACTATTCTAGAAGCTGCATTAGGACTATATGTGGTGTGTTCTGAGAAAACTGGGCAAAATGCCTGTGCGTAAAGTATCATCCCAGAAGATTAGCCTGTGCAGTCCGCACAGGCTAATCTGGGACGACACTTTCCGCCTAAACTAGATTTTGGCTAAGAAGAGACATCATTTAAACCAAAAATTCCATAAAAGCGGAAATTGTCGTCCCTGATTAGCCTGTGCGGACTGCACAGGCTAATCTGGGATGACAATTTACGCACAAGCATTTTGCCCAGTTTTGTCAGAACACGCCACATATTTTGATGAAACAACGTCAGAATGTTTATCTTCACAATATCAAGGCCATGTTTAAATCAGGGTCAAGTTGGGTATAAATCTTTGTTGCTAGAACTTAAAAACATTGTGAACATGGTAAACTAGGGCTTGTCACAGTTGTTCCATTTATCACCAGACACTCTTTAAGTTGTAATTAGTAGCAAGTTGTTATAATTGAGTTTTTTTAAACTTTAACCTTGGTCATAAATTTTGCAATATTGAACATAGCAACTTTATATTTGGCATGCATGTGTATCTCATGGAGCTGCACATTTTGAGTGGTGAAAGGTCATGGTCATCCTACAAGGTCAAAGGTCAAATTTATGGCTTCAAAGCGCAGTAGGTAGGGAGCATTGTGTTTCTGACAAACACAGCTCTTGCTTAATTTTAAGTTGCAAAAAAGACATAACATTAAACATATGAGCCACGTTCTGGAAAAAACTGGGCTTAATGCATGTGCGAAGAGTGTCGTCCCAGATTAACATGTGCAGACTTCCAGGCTAATCTGGGACGACACTTTATGCACATGCATTAAGCCCATATTAGGATGATGACCATTGCACATGCACAGTTTCATATCAGAAGATGCAATGCATGCAAGTTAGAGTGCATGCAAGTTAGAGTATGGTCTACATTATAGCAGAGGATAAAATCCAACAACAACAAACATCTGCCTTATGTTCACAGTGGGATTTTTTCACCATTTTGGGAATCCAGCCGGGTCCCTTTGGATTAGGAAAAATCGCGGCGTTTTTACTACAATTGGAAAATTAGTGTTGTTTTTGTTTTGCTAACAAATTCTTCAAAATTGAGAATACAAGTGTTTTCAATATTATATTTACTAAGGTTCAACTTATAGAGGTGGATGGTAGATAAACTAAATGTTGTGATTTAAAAAATAAAGTTTTTTTTTTTTTTGGATGGGGGGAACCTTCAATTGGGAATTGTTACGTCCAATTTAGGAAAAATATAAACTTTTTTCCATCGGGAATTGGGCCGAATACGGGCCCCGAATTTGAACGTAAAAATACACTGGTTCAGTATAACATTTTGTGTTACAGGGCATGGAACTACTGGCCACAGTGTTAAGGGAACAGTTCAACGTCGATACACCCCTCACCATGGATCTGGACTCTGTCGCAGCAGTAAGTAAACTGTTTGAGGAGTTCCTTAGAAAGAAGCCCTTCTCTAAAATACAGACGTTGTGAAGTTTGCAGATAACTGGCATTGGTTTTCTCTTTTTTCTGTGCTAAAATTATATATATACACTTTTTAAAATTTCAATTCAGTTAGTGTAACATGCGTAAATTCAGTGAAGTCAAGTTTACATGTTAGAATTTCTATTCAGTAACATTCTGAACACATTAAATTTGTTAAACCTTTGCATGCTGGGAATTTTGTTGTCTGCTAAAATGTCGTCTGCTGAATTTGTAAAATTAGCATTTTCTTTGATTTTTTTTCAAAGAATACTATCAGAATAGCAAACAGTTTGGATCCTGATGAGACGCCACGTTCTGTGGCGTCTCATCTGGATCCAAACTGTTTGCAAAGGCCTTCAAAATCCGGTTCCAGCGCTCAAAGGGTTTAATTTGTTAAACCTTTTTTATGAAAAAAATCAGGAGATATACAGTTTTCAGTTTCTGACAAATTTTGTAGCAGAATTTTTTTCTGATTATACAAATGGAATGCTAGCAAATAACAAAGGCCCTAGTTAAGGCCTATATGTAAAATAAAATCAAGGACACAAGGTGCTAATCAGCGTTAGACAGGAAGCTGTTCTTATAAGTTTGTCACTAATTGGTTTCCAATCAAAGGTCAATACAAAGGCCCCTGTTAAGGACAATATTAGAAATTGATAAAAGGGCACGTGGCACTAATTGGCTTTTGAAAGGGCATGGTGGTGGACCAAAAAACGGTAGCGCCGCGCTTATTAGCCCTGGATAAAACACTAGGTTTATTTAGAGAAGCTGAAAAAAACCCATTAAAGATCAAAATGTAATGATGTCATGAAAATAAAACTAAATGATGTCACTATGCTGCACATGCTTACTGATTTGAAAGGGTTGAAAAACAATACAATTTATTAATTGTGATGTTATTTCGTGGATTTCGTGAATGCGGGTTTGATGATGGATCAAAAGTTTATTTCATATATTCTAATTTGTCCACTGTTCAAACTTTGTTTATAAAATCATTTGATTGTTCCAAAGTTCAAATTTACAGTTATATATATGTATTTTCCTATGTTTGCTTAGTTCCTTGTTTGTTTTGTGAAATTGCATGTATTTAAACCAGGTTTTCAACAAAGTTGAATTTCCAGATTAGTAGATTGGGGCATGGAGGTCGGGGAAGCGTCGTCAAACTAGTGGTGTCCGGTCAATACTTTAAGTTTGTATTGACCAGTCTTGATGAAACTTTGAATACAGCAAGCACGATGGAGATTTAACATGGGATTGTATTTGGACATGTATGTCAAGGTAGCTGTTACTAAAAGTAGAAAAACAGTTTCTGCTTGATCAATTAGGTTTAGATGGAGATATTGAACAGAGATATTTTGTGTGGGGGCTAACAGCTTGGGATTGAATTCAGGACAAGTTGGGTCAAGGTCACTCACAATAGAACAACAGCAAACATGTGTTTACCAGTCAATAACTTAAGTTTGCATTAACCAATTTGTTTATGAAACTTCCCGAGATAGCAAGCTTGCATAGAGACCTAGATTAATAGTGTACTTTTGGCATGTCTGCTTAAGGTCAAGGTCACTGTTACTAAAAAAATAAAATATAATGCTTGTATAACTTCAGTGTGGTTGGAATTTTGCACTGACATTTTGTGTGCAGGTAGCTTTCATGCAGACCTTGCTTGGGATTGCACAATTATTTTAATGGAAATAACAACTTTGACATTGAAAACCTGGTTTTGTGCCTTTGACATATTTCTTGTTTTCCAACATTTTTGTTATTTTATTAGCAAAACATGTTTTTTGTAAGATAACTTAAACATGATACTTAAGTTTGTTTTCCATGTTCTGTACTTATTTTAATGTTTAATATTTAAACATTAGATGTAGAAGAATTGCTGAGTTGTTGCATGATTTTGTGCATGATTTTGTGAATATTTTCAATGTACTATTCACAGGCTACTCATGTTTTAACGGCTGAAGATTTGGATGTATTTCCATATTTATATTTGTTGTTTGCATGTTTCTATTAAGAAGAGAATTATTAGTGATATGTTTTTCATTATAAGCAATTGCAAAGTGGTTGTTGTTAAGCCATGCGCAAGCAATACTAATGAAACAGCATGTGAAGACAAATTATATTTAACTTTAATGTTATAACAACAGTTCATATAACTTACCAGTCTTTGATTTGTATTGTTGAAAACCATATTCTGAATAAAATTGTCTTTATTTCCACATTTGGCATGTGTTTCTTATTTAGAATGACAGAAGTGTGTACTGACAATTTGAACAGGTCTGGGTCGAATACCCATTCATAAATTTGGGATTGAGTAAACTTGGGATAGAGATAAATTGGGATTTTATTAAATAATGGAGATTGCGATAAGTAACTGAGATATAGGAGAAACATAGACTCTAGAAAAAATACTTGGAAATTCACAACTATGCTTGGAACCAAAGATGCATATGCTGCTAACAAATGGCTCTATAAATTTTATTATTAGAATTAATACAGTTGTTAAATAGTTTTAAGAAACAATTCTCAAGAACAAACACAACTTTAGCTCATCTGAGTAAGAAGTGCTCTTGTGAGCTTATATGTGGGGTGGCTATGGGACACTTGTTGTGATGTGTCATGTGTTGCCCATAATCAGTATTTTTCCATTTGCTCCAAAACTGTTGGACAGTTTTCAATAGGCACAGGCTAATCAGGGACGATACTTTCTGCCTTAACTGGATTTTATTGTAGAAGAGACTTCCTTCGAACTAAAAATGCCATAAAAGCGGCAAGTGTCTGGGACGACACTTAATGCACATGCATTAATTCTTGTTTTTCCAGAGTGAGGCTAAAATTATCCTGGACCATGTACAGTTTTACTGGCTCTGTATGAAATTGGCGGTCTTTCAGGGACAGTGCCACAGGATGGTGGATTTCAACAAATATTATCTTGTATTCAGCGGTCTGGGTTTCCAGTCTTGGTATGCAATGGGCTTACAATATCTTCACATTTCTAGACATTTCTTTGTGAAGCCACAGCAGTAACACAACTTGTGATGTCGCTTACTAGAATTGTTGTTATGGAAACTTTGCCCTTTATGTGATGTGTTTGGAGTGTTTTTCGCCGTTTTTATAGAGAATTGCGTGCCACTTTATGAAAATACTTTAAAGTTGCACTCACCAATTGCAAATCTGAACAAGCAAAAACTGGACTCGCGTAAAAAAGTTGTTAGCATTTCTGAATATTAAATGAACTTATCAACATGTTTAAACTCATTGGTTTCTCATTCTTTCCAGATACTAAAAGACCTCAAGGCTGACTTGGACGATATGAACACTGCCTTTGGTTCTGAGTTGGGCCATAAAAATCCAAAGAACAAGATCCGCATAATGGCAAGATACATTCAGGAAAAACGAGATCTATTTGAGGTCAGACATGAACTGGCACGCTTAATGCTTACCATAAATTCTTGGTAGGCACACGTCATTCTATACAAACTGCATGTTTATTACATAATTTACTGTTAAATCATTATAACTTGTGGGACATTTATTAATGTTGTTTTTTGTGTGTTGACGAATTCATGAATTTAGCACAAACATATTGGAAAACAACCGATACAAATTCCTCATTTTTATGCCCCTGGTAGGGTGGCATAAAGTGATCACACTGTCCGTCCATCTGTCTGTCTGTCCTTCTGAAATTCTGTCACACTTGCGTTTAGGTTTCGAAAAATGGTTATAACTTTTGCAATATTGATNAAAAAAAAAAAAAAAAAAAAAAAAAAAAAATCAAAGCGGTGCAGTAGGGGGATTGTGTGTCTGACAAACACATCTCTTGTTTGTTCCAAAATCAGATTTCTTCAAATGTATGTGTCCACAAAAAAAGTTATAAATGATTTTACAGTATGTGTTAGTTTGTTTTTATGAATATGTTATTTACTCTTAACCTTAAATACTTGCAGTATATAGTAAAGATGTATACAATACTACCCGGTATGTTTAGTTTATATATGAGCCTCACTCTGTAGAAAGGGGGTTTAATGCTTGTGCGTAAAGTGTCGTCCCAGATTAGCCTGTGCAGACTGCACAGGCTAATCAGGGACGACACTTTCCACCTAAAGTGTTTTTTGCTAAGAAGAGACTTTCTTTGAACAAAAAATATCATAAAAGCGGAAAGTGTCGTCCCTGATTAGCCTGTGCAAGGCTCATATTGATTTATTAGACCCTTGGTCTCACAAGAGGGAACTATAGGTTTACCTTGTGTCTGTCAAGTCTGTTTGGACATAATCAGTGTGTTTGTCAATAACATTCATTGGATCCAGGAATTTTTCCATAAGAACCGGAGATACTGGCATGAAACTTTGTATACTTATAAAAATAAAAGGGGCAATTTAAGTGTTATGCACGACCCTTTTTTAATGGGTGTCAAAGGTTGGGTCACTGTTACAGAAAACTTAATATTGTAATGACTAAAAAAAGAACATAAAGTTATATCTTGAAACTAGGTAAACACATTAAGCTATAATTTTGCCACATATCTGTTTATCATTCCCTTCATCTGATCATCTGGCAATCTTCAAAATCTAAAATAACTTTAAAAGTACACAAGATTAAACTGGACGCTGCGATTTGTAAGAAAATACTGAAGAAACTTGGATTTTTTCCAAAAGAGGTCAAATGTCAGGATGCAGTTTCTAAACATAGTACATAACTTTACTCAACACGTATGTGCGACCATTTTTTTTTTCTAAAAAACTTTATACATTATTTGATGTTTATTAAATGGGATGACATGTGAGGTCATATGACTGTTACTAAACATACAATCACAATGAATACTTGATTACACCAATGTATTTGAGATCTTTATAATCATCAAACTGAAAAACAAACTGGTGAATGTTAAAAACAAGACTTTATAATGCTGTGCAAAATGGACATTGGATCTTATTGTGATGTCCATTTTTGCTCTCAAAGTGTTGATCTTCAGCAAACATTTATGAAAATGTTAGTGGAAACAATATGAACCGCATTGTGGGAAAACTGGGCTTAATGCATGTGCAGTCCAACAGGCTAATCAGGGATTTTCCTTTTCCGCTTTTATGACATTTTTCTTTCTTAGAGGAAATCCAGTCTCGCTGAAAGTGTCGCCTGTGATTAGTTTGTGCCGACTTTACACACTTGAATTTAGCACAGTTTTCCTAGAACGCGGCTCATTAATCAGCCAATGTGAATGTTCAACCAAATCACCAAAAGAACCGTATGAGGTGTCAGTGAGAAGTTCTAAAACACTTGTTTGATTAATGAAGTGTTCTTTGTGTGCACCTGACAGGATTCCCTCATATTACAATTACATGTGTGACTGTTGCAGGAAAAGATCCAGCTCAGCTTGAGAGTAAAATTCCTGGAGAATCAGCTGGAAAAGATCGACGGGACTTGTCACAGGGGCTCAGCTAGTAGAACGCCCTTGAAAGAGAACATGGCACCTAAAAAACATGTGGACACTTCTAAAGTAGCGCCGAAATGAACCAATATTACATGTTTTTATTTTTATCTTGGTCATTTATTTTGGTAGTGTTATGTATGCACTATTCAAAACAAACATGACAACTTCATTCAAATTATTCCCAGTCTCCCATGTTACTATGCTGAATATTTCTGGCAATGATCTCTCTTTCAAAACTGAACATTTACATGGAGTATGCACACTTTT
>VMBQ01001927.1:136099-151117 GCA_007657795.1 Dreissena rostriformis | reverse complement strand
TTTCATGTGTATCTCATCGACCTGCACATTTGGAGTGGTGAAAAGGTCAAGGTCAATGATGACCTTCAAGGTCAAAGGTCAAAAAAACAAAATCCAATCACCCACAGCTGAGCGTTGGCACCCGCTATGCGGTGCTCTTGTTCACAGAGTTATGGTCCTTTGAAAATTTCTATAAACTGTACATATAGTGTAATTCTTGTCCGGGCTATTTCTCCCCAATTACTGACTGGAATTCAATGAATTTTTAAGGGAAGCTTAACTACCTTGAGGAGATGCGCATATTATTAGTGGGTTCTGGTTAGATGATTTATTTCGAGAGTTATGGCCCTTTGAAATTTTTAAGTTGCTTAACCATCCATGGTATTATTTTGTCCAAAGTTATGCCTCTCAAGACGTTTCCTTTTATCTGAATATATAGTGCAATATTGTGACAAAATAAAACTTTGGGGAGCATCATCCGTCTCCGACGGTTTCTTTTTTATTTTACAGTTATTGCCCTGTTTCTCCAGCTGCACCCATCAACAAACAATATTTATTCAGCGGGGGATATCAATGCAACTAATTTGATTGTTTTTTTTTATATGCCATGACATAATATTGCCCAATTGGGCAATAATATTGATATATTATATATTTGTAATTTTAATAACAATAATGGCAGGGATTTTCCAAACATTCACTGATGCAGATCCTACACAGTATTGGCCTGGATTTCACCCGTGACCTTGCCAAGGCGTGTGACCTTGACCAGATTATTGAGGTGCATGCCGCCTACGTTCGCAAAATCCACCAGCGCTGTCTGCTGCACAAGAAGAACGCATTCTTGAAGGAGGCTGTGCTGAAAGTACTGAACCTGGCGCTGAGGTTCCAGCGTGAGTGGGATGGAGGAATTGATAATATCAGGTATGCTGCAGTGGTTGAATGATAACGGTGCTTATATAATGTATGCCCGATCTATGTTTTCCCATTATGCTGATTTTTGCATTTAGATTTTCATTATATATATATATATAATGGGCAGTCTGGTGTTGAGCTACGCTTGCTGCATATGGCATATGGCCCATTTTTAGCTCACCTGATTGCTCAGATGAGCTTTTAGGATCGGTCTTTGTCCGTCGTACGTCCATCCATCCGTCCGTTGTCCACATTTGGTTTGTGAACACTCTAGAGGCCACATTTCTTGTGTGATCTTCATGAAACTTGGTCAGAAGATTTGTTCCAATGATACCTCGATCGAGTTTGAAACTGGGTCATGCTGGGTCAAAAACTAGGTCACTAGGTCAAAAAAAAAGAAAAACCTTGTTAACACTGTAGAAGTCACATTTCATGCCCAATCTTCATGTAACTTTGTCAAAATGTTTGTCTTTATGATATGTTGGTTGAGTTCAAAAGTGGTTCCCGTCCATTGAAAAACATTGCCGCCAGATGGCAGGGCAGTTTTCCTTATTTGGCTATAGAGAAATCTTGTTAACACTCTAGTGGCCACATTTCTTGTCCGATCTTCAGGAAACTTTGGCAGAAGATTTGTCCCAATGATACCTCGATTGAGTTTGAAACCGAGTCATGCTGGGTCAAAAACTAGGTCACTAGGTCAAAAAAAAGAAAAACCTTGTAAATACTGCAGAAGTCACATTTCATGCCCAATCTTCATGTAACTTTGTCAAAATGTTTGTCTTAATGATATGTTGGTTGTGTTCAAAAGATGTTCCGGTCCATTGAAAAACATGGACCAGGTCAAAGCTTGAAAACCCTTGTTTATCTTTAACCACAAAGCACGCATCTTTGATATTTGATATGTGACAAAGATTGTTCAAATCATAACACTGGGCAAGCTCATTTCACAGGTGAGCGATCTAGGGTCATCTTGGCCCTGTTGTTTCATGAAACAGCTGTAGCTCATATATAATATAAATATCATAGACATGTATATATAAAAGTATATATATATATATATATAATGGTTCTTTTATCATTTTGAGCTGGACCATTGCAAGCTGTGATTCGGTCAATATACATTTCAATAAGTGATATTCAAGTCCCTCTTGTCTTATTGAGCTGATTCCTTTCTGTATTTCGCACATACATGTATGAAAGAAGTCCAGTATGTGTATTGATAAAGAGCATTGATTGTTAATACGAGTCTCATTCTGGGAAATCTGGGCTTAATGCATTAGCGTAAGTCTCTTCTAAACAAAAATAGTCTGGGCGGAAAGTGTCATCCCTGATTAGCCTGTGCAGACTGAACAGGCTAATCTGGGATGGAACTTTATGCACATGCATTAAACCCAGTTTTTTAGAACAAGACTTGTATGACACACGTTCTTGTTTCAGTATGAAGCAGATAGAGGGAACGGAGACAGAGTTCTACCGTTGTATCCATTTCCTGCGCTCTTTCCTCAACTCAGTCATCCAGAGAGGTTCCTTCCCACACTGTGAGTTCATAAGCGAACTGCATACAAGCATTCTCAATTATAGATTCTTATTTAAAGACTGTAAAATATTATACACAATGTTAGGCTGACGGTTTTGTCTTCTGATTTTATATTACAAGCAACAGGCTTGTTTCTCCTGTTCTCGCCAGTCAGAATATCCGACTGTTCCCAGAGCAAATTAAAGCTCTTTTTCCCTATACTATTTTTCGAAATTTTAATCAAAATATCGAGGAAAACACTTTTCAATGAAACTACAACTCTGAAAATCATATCAAATGACTATTGAGATTCATTTCGAGATAAAGAAATCATTTATAAATTAATTTTCATAAATGGTGTTCATTTACAAAATTTTACCAATTTCCGAATACAAAATTCACAATTGTAGTAAATGACTTATCTGCTTAAGGTAAGATGAAAACCAAAATAGAAAAAGTATTCATTTTAAGAACCTTATGTACATTAAATGAAAGATTGATTTTATATTTGAGCTTTGTCCTGGGAAAACTGGGCTTAATGCATGTGCGTTAAGTGTCGTCCCAGATAAGCCAGGGCAGTCCGCACAGGCTTATCAGGAACAACACTTTCCGCCTGAACTGGATTTTGGCTCAGAAAAGAGACTTCCTTTTAAAAGAAAAATACCATAAAAGCGTAAAGTGTTGTCCCTGATAAGCTTGTAAGGACTGCACAGGCTTATCTGGGACACACTGTATGCACATGCATTAAGCCCAGTTCTTCCAGAACATGACTTATTGATAAGTGATTGATTTGTTTTTATTTGTATTTCAGTGGAGTCTCTTGCCTTTGGGTTGGAACATTTAATTCCAAGATAGTGCAAACAAATACTATTGACTGTTAAAGCTGTGAGCCATGTGTACAGATCTGATATTCTTCTATAATGTTTTTCAAATGGATTCATATTTATTGATGATTAAAGTAAAAACAAATAATTGTATGGTTTGTTTCTCTTGTGTGCTTCATCTACCCAATACATATGAGCCTTGCTCACAGAAAACGGGGTTTAATGTGTGTGTGTAAAGTGTCGTCACAGATTAGCTTTTGTAGTCTGCACAGGCTAATTAGGGAAGACACTTTACACTTTTATTGTATTTTTAGCTCGGCTGTTTTCGAAAAAAAACCAAGGTTTTGTCATAGCCCTCTCGTCTTCCGCGTTGTCGTCGTAGTCGTCGTCCGAAAACTTTAACATTGGCCATAACTTTTGCATTATTGAAGATAGCAACTTGATATTTGGCATGCATGTGTATCTCATGGACCTGCACATTTTGAGTGGTGAAAGGTCAAGGTCATCCTTTAAGGTCAAATGTCATTTTTTTTTTTTTTTCATGTGTATCTCATCGACCTGCACATTTTGAGTGGTGAAAAGGTCAAGGTCAATGATGACCTTCAAGGTCAAAGGTAAAAAACAACAAAATCCAAGCACCCACAGCTGAGCGTTGGCATCCGCTCGACAGTGCTCTTGTTTGTTTTTTGTTTTAAGAAAGTTTCTTCAGAGAGAAGTTTTAATTGTTTCAGAGATTACAAACAATATTTCACTATGCGATCTTTATAAATCATGTGATCCATAGGCCAGTGCAATGTGGTGTGACCAGTTTTAACCCCAAGGTTATGATTTAAACAAACTTTGTAAAGGACTACCATACAATTATAAAAACTACATACATATGTTAAACCCATGACTTGCGGATTCAGAGATTTTTTTAAAGCAATTCACTGTGCAAGTCTTTATAAATCATGTTGAGGACCTCCATTTGATGTTACATACCACTTATGAAATAACTTATTTAAGATACTATCCAACAATCTGTGGAAAGTGGTTGTAAAAAAATATCAAAGCTCTGGGACATGTGGTTGCAGAGATTTTTAAAGTAATTTAATATGTATGTCTTTTAAAATCAAGTGCCCCCTGAGATGTGTCCAGTTTTGACCCCAGGGAGATGTAACATATCAAATATCAAAGCGCTGGGATTTGTTAGTTTTTAGAGATTTTCATGATATTTATAATAAAAGTCTTGATAAATCATGTGAGACCTGCAGCGTGGCCAGTTTTTACCACAGGTCAATGATTCTAATTAACTTAGTACAGGACCTCTATTTAATGTAATATTTCAGACTTCAAAGCTCTTGGACTTCTTGTGTCAGAGCACAAGCTTTTTTGTATTTGAACTAGTGACCTAGTTTTTAAACCCTTGATAACCCAGTTTCGAACTTTGCAGAGATATAATTGGTTCTAATGTTCTGACACAGTTTCATGAAAATTGAGCAATAAATGTGGCTTCAAAACAATGTGCCCAGGTAAGTGAAAAACCCACACATTTTTTTTTTAAAGCAGGTTGCAGTCAAAAAAGGTTAAAAGTTAAATTCAGAAAAAAATATTCAAAGTATCAACAGATTAAAGACACCTTAAGTTGGGGTGAAAGAAAACCTGTAGCTCTCTATGTAATTTTTTATTTTGACCGCAAATATACAATCCTGTGTTATAAAATGAAAAGATTAGGCAAAAACAACACATACACATACTGTAAAACAATAAAAAAAAATCGCACAAAGCTATCAAGCCGATGATAAACCACCGTAGCTATTAACTATTTAATATTAAACTTGATACAAATTTGATCATACAGGTTTCTTTAATTACATGTGTCACATGACACAAGCAGCTTGCACAGACAAAGACTGAATGGATGTCAACAATTTTCTGTAATAAAAAAGCTACTAAAAAGTGCTAAAAATCTCACCCAATGTCACCATGAATAGAATCTCCTATGAACAAACGCTCTGACAAAGACAGAGATTCAAATACAAGATCTACTTTTCTTTTTAACAAACACAATTTATTTACAAAAATATGTCAAAGTGCGAAAAGCGAAAGCAGACAATTAACCCTTTGA
This sequence comes from Dreissena rostriformis, assembly GCA_007657795.1. Taxonomy (NCBI): domain Eukaryota; kingdom Metazoa; phylum Mollusca; class Bivalvia; order Myida; family Dreissenidae; genus Dreissena; species Dreissena rostriformis. The sequence goes on along the minus strand of VMBQ01001927.1, from coordinate 145,776 downwards.
GCGCTGGAACCGGATTTTGAAGGCCTTTGCAAACAGTTTGGATCCAGATGAGATGCCACAGAACGTGGCGTCTCATCAGGATCCAAACTGTTTGCTATTCTGATAGTATTCTTTGAAAAAAATCGAAGAAAATGCTAATTTCAGAAATTTAGCAGACGACATTTTAGCAGACGACAAATTTCCCAGCATGCAAAGGGTTAAAAAGGCTGCACAGTATGCATCATACAAGCACAATATAAGTGTAAGCTCTCTTATTATGCAATACAAAATATACCGGTACTAGTTCCTAAGTATAGGATTGACTCGGTAACAAAACATCCCATTTTTTACAAATAAATCCATTTCATTAAATGAAACAACTTATGGCAGCACGAAATACATAAGAATTACTTTATTTAACAAGTCTGTGTTCTTGTGCAAAAGTTTAATGTTTACAGCCTTTAAGTACACTTTTATGCTGCACGCAACGTACTGATTTCAGATGTATTCAAGGATTTATTGTTAAATCTTAAGATACCGGTACACACTGTAAAAAACACTGTCTTTTATGCACTAAAGATTTGTGCAAATGTATTTCAATAAATTTAGATATTTGCAAAAATAAAGTGCTAACATTCTGTCCAGTCCTTATGTAAACCCCATTGATCCTGCACCCTGCACATGTTGTTAAGTTAAAAGTCCACATGACAAATATAAGAATAGTTTAAAATAATTGTTTAAGGTTTGTTTCCTATACATGTTCTTTTCACTAAACACAGGACCCATAGCAAACATTCAACTCTCTTGACACGATGGTATAACAGGAACAATATAGGACAGGCATTCTAACATGCACTTAATCACATCAAAGTGGCTCAAACATTTGATAAACAAGTGAAATTACAGCAGTAAATACTTTACAGATAACATGCATGTATAAGCAAAGATATTTTTTCATTGACTTTTTGTATAAAGGTCTCACTTTAAACAGAATCGTCACCTGGTTTGACGAAAAACCTTTAAAATAATAGGAAACTTTTGAACGGTATTTTAAAGTCGCCTACCCATAGAATTTGTTCCCATACACAATGTCTATGTTAATGTCTTAACAACTTCTTTGACATTTTTACAGTTCCTTTAAGACTCAAAATTTTACGGAATGTTGTCAATTGGGTCCACAATTATTATGTGCAACATTTTCTTAAACCTCAAACACTACACCGTTCTGTGATAAAAGATTTGCAAAAGTCACTTTTAGATTGTTAACCCATTTAGACTAACAACAATTGTTGCAGAGATTTATCTTCTGTACAGTAGGTATAGCCAATTGACATGAATAGACACAAAACAGTACCACCTCTACTGTTTTAAGACAACGCAATTCTACACTACAAGACACACAAGGGGAAAAGCACGGGCAACCATGGTATATATATATATATTGTCATTTTAAGCATTGAACCACTACAAACGATTTAAGATCATTCTTATTCTTAATATTACACCCCAAATGAAATCAACGATTAAAATGTAATAAGCAATGTCATTCCTCAATATTTCTAGTTAACGGTTTGGGATTGAGACATTTCATAATGTGATACATAACGTTCAGTCAAGGTGATATATCATATAAAGTACAAAGATGATGGTATTTCACATAATGTGCAACAAAGACTAATTTGCTCTTCTAATGTTCACGAAATTACATTTTTCTCAACCTTTGGGGGTTGTTCTTAAGATGAAAACATTGAACACAAATTCATGAAAACATTGAACACAAACTAATTAAAATGGGAAGCGGACAACTACAACGAGTGAGGCCTGGTATTGTAATGCGCATGGGGGGTTAGAGGGTTAGGGTTAGGGTTGGGGTTAGGGGTCGGGTTAGGGTTAGCCTTAACCCTAACCCGACCCCTAATCCTTACCCTAACCCTAACCCTAACCCAGGTTATCTCCCCTATACCAGGCCTCGCTCGTTGTTGCTTTCCGCTTCCCAATTAATATGCACATGAAAGACTTTGTGATTTAAGAGGGCAAATGTAATAAATGCTTAGTTTTGTTGGAAGGTTATTATCACAGTTCATTAAAGAGCACCTTATTTGGATTTATTCAAAGTTAATCAATTTCAAAGCATGCCTTGAAAATTTCAAGATTTTGATGGATATTAAGTTAGTCAAGGAAAGACAAACAAGAATAACATTCACATAGTTAAACATTTGTATTTATGGTCGGAAATGCTGGAATGTGCACATTTCATAGCAGATGTTAAGATTGATTTGAAATCATTTACAATACAGGTCAGAAATTCCAAAATGTATTGCAATCATCATTTAATAGAATTTAGTTTCAAACGAAAAGAAGTTAAAATAAACCCTGCAAATGACACGCCGAAAAAAAGCATTACCAATTAAACAATCACAACATTTTTTTGTTTCAAAAGCCTTTCAAATACTGTATGAAACATACTACAAAAAAATAGTTTTACAAAAGCACAAGTAAAAAGTGCAGAGATGGAAAATGTTTTATATTTTTGAAAACGTACAGAGACGGTGTGGCTGCAATCAGAATTTCATGTAAGAAATTATCAAATATTAACACTTATGCTATATTCAAACAAAAGTTCATCATTACTATCATATATAGGCTTATGACCTATATAATTATGTAATTGTTCATAACTGATTTGATAATAAAATCTATAATATAAAATGTGACAAGTATTAGATAAAACAGATACTAGATAATAGGCACAGGATTAGAATAATCACAAAATGAAACATTTTATAATGATTACAATAATACAAAACAGAGCATCTCTAAGACATAATTATATAATACAAATTTTGATATTAAAGGCAGTTGTTCACAAATGTTGTAAGACTTAAATCTCTGCAGTTTAAATGTCACAGGACACCAAAACACACATTATTCACAGCATAGCTCATGAGGGAGTATGAGAAATTTTATTTTCTAAAGAGAAAAGAGTAAAACAATCAAATGTTGATAAGCTAACTTATCAATTGACATTTAAAGAAATTATTTAAGTGCCAAAATGCCCACATTAAACATGAAAACATTTTGATACCATTCTAACATGAATGTATTACCTTGAAAACAACAACAGTTTGTAAGTACTTCATAAAATGGATCCAATAACACAAATGTACACTTGTAAGAAAATATACAACTTGCTTTATTCAATAAAAACCTTTTATCAAACAAATACATCTAAAACAACACACTGATCCGACAACAACACAAAGTCGGAACGCAGATCATTATTCAATGATAGCAAGGCCAAAACATCAAACAATGAGTCAATTTTTTTGTTTAAATCTCATATTTTCAGAGAAAAATCATTATTTCTAATTATCAAAAACATAAGCTGCTAAAGCTTAAAGGCAAGGACCTTCTTCTTTAAGATGATGTCAAGACTAAAAGGAACAACACCAACATTTAAAAAATAAGCCTGTTATAATTTTTTTACCAGCAACAAAAAAAACTTTTTCACAGAATTACTCTGTATTTCCAATTAAAATACCCGGACTCTATTTGGCAGGCCATTCCCAGGTGTCGGGTTCAAAGTTCTCATACGCGGTTGAGTACATCTTGCTCTTGATGTGCGCCTGCTTGTCCTTGGGCTCCGGGTACAGCATCGCCAGGCCCTCCTTGTACACATTGTTGCCCAGCTCAGTCGCGATGCACAGGCTGACGTGCTGGATCTCCGAGAGAGGCGGGTACACGCGACCCTGCGCCAAGTGATCGTCAGTAACCAAGCCCGCACATATCTGGAGACAACAAGGACATTAATGTGAGTCACGCTCTGACCAAGCCCGCACATATCTGGAGACAACAAGGACATTAATGTGAGTCACGCTCTGGAAAAACTGGGCTTAATACATGTGCTTAAAGTCGTGGTGAAATCAGTGTACACAATAATCTATTGTATTTTCAAAAAATGGAAAAATGTAACATCCTTCTCCTATTTATTAATAAATATATTGTTAGATTGATCACATATAGAATTAACATCAATTTTGTCTTTAACCACCCCATCTCAGATTTGTGTATGCTCAAAACTTATACATTTCCCCATGCTGATGAGCAAAACATACTTACAACTAATTATATAATACAGTATTTACAATTAATTATATAATGCAGTTATACATACTTTCATACGAAAGAACAAAGGTAAAAAAATACAAGCTCCTTTGCTAAAAAAAAAACTAGACCCATCCCCTACCTGTGCGGCCCTCAGGAAGATAGACTCCTCGATGTGTTTGACCCTAAAGGCAGTGACTCCCAGGGCCACCCCGGGGAAGATGTAGGCGTTGTTGCCTTGTCCGGGGTAGAATGTCTGGCCCTTGTAGACCACAGGGTCAAATGGGCTCCCGCTGGCAAACACACAGCGACCCTAGCAGAGCAGGATCAGAGTTAGAACATCATTCATCAATTGAGTCTTGTAATTTGAAAACTGGGCTTTATGCAAGTGTGTAAAGTTTTGCCTCAGGTTAGCCTGTGCATTCTGCAGAAGCTAATCAGGGACATCACTTTTGCCTTAGCTGGATTTTAGGTTTAGAAGTGAGGTCCTTTAAACAAAAAATTCCATAAAAACATGAATTTTCGTCCTTGATTAGCCTATGTGGACTTCACAGGCTTACCTGTAATGACACTTTACGCACATACATTTTGCCCATTTTCCCAAAACAAAGCTCAATTTGCAACACAAGATTTACTATAAATTTTTATTTCTTGCTTCATAACTACTTACCTGAACATGGTCCATTAAAAAAAAAGCATTAATACTTACCAACAACATTTTTCAATACTTTTGTCCAGTAATTGTACGTGTTTTTGAGCTACATGTATCTTCCACACGTCCTTTCTTTTTGGTACATGAAGTCCATACAAATTAAATTTCTTTGTTTATTTGGAATTTTTACCATTTTTAACAATTATTTCACTGATATCATATCAGTGAGATCAGTTCACCTACACAAACGTTTTCTGGTTTAGCTGGTTTACCAGTACTATGAGCACATACATATCCCTTTGCATGCTGGGAAATTTGTCGTCTGCTAAAATTTCGTCTGCTGAATTTCTAAAATTAGCATTTTCTTCGAATTTTTTCAAAGAATACTATCAGAATAGCAAACAGTTTGGATCCTGATGAGACGCCACGTTCTGTGGCGTCTCATCTGGATCCAAACTGTTTGCAAAGGCCTTCAAAATCCGGTTCCAGCACTCAAAGGGTTATTCCAGTAACTGAATCAGTGGTAGGAGGGGAACAGCCGTATAAATCATTGAGTCTGGTTCTGGAAAAACTGGGTGTTGTAATTGTGCGTTTGCACAGGCTAATCAGGGAAGACACTTTCCGCCTACACTGAATATTCGTTTTGAAGAGACTTCTTTGAAGTACAAAAATTCAATAAACGCCGAAAATGTCATCCCTGATTAGCCTATGCGGACTGCATAGGCTAATTTGAGATGACACTTTATAAAAAAACATTCAGCAAAACATTCAGCACAGTGTTTACAAAACGAGACTCGATATCATGACCTATCATCTCACAGTAAGGACCCGTTTTCACCAAACAATTCTTAGAATTCTTTAGAATTTAGTATTGCTTTAATTTTGAGTGGAACCTGGCATTAACCAACTCCATAAACTTAATTTGTCATGTAGAACATGTTGTTAATGATATAATCACCCGTCAAAGCATGTGTGTATACATACACTGGAAATGTTTTTGGGGGTTCTAAGTCTATTCTTTATTCTTAAGACAAAGAATGGGTCGGTGAATAGGGGCCCAGGGCCCAGTAAAGTGTTACCTCAGTGAGATTGTAGGCTTCCTCCGCGGTACACTCGGCCATGCTGGTGGGGTTGGAGAGGGCAAAGATGATTGGTCGCTCATTGAAGGCTGCCATGTCGCGCAGGATTGTTGGTGTGAAAGCATTGGGCACGGCTGCAGCGCCTACAATCAACCACAGCTCAGGTTTTACATGAGGGTTATAGGGCTTTGATAATACTGGTTTGCCTGAGGTACCAGTACTAAACAATTGAGTTATGTGGACACTGTAGATAAGAAATGGTCATAAGTTACCATAATGTTTCATTATCCTAGTGTTGCAATTAACAATGCCAGTGCTCCATAAAACAGTACTATCATTTAAACTCACTCTGTTTATCATTGTGTACATTTTATTTTCTCATACTGTGTTACCTGTGTCTCATAATAATATCTGCACAAAAAACTGCATATTTTCTATTATTGTAACTGTCCTATGTATATGATGGGGTTTTCGAATAAAATACTCAATTAATTAAAAACAAGTAATTGCTTAAACTCTAATTTCACTGATTTTATTGCATCAATCTGTCAGATTTTGGTTCTGATTTGTTATTTGTAATTGTTTGAATTGTTTATCGCCATTTAAACCAACATAAAGCCTATTTTACATATTAATTAATAAGTCCAATAAGGTCAAAGTTATAAGTTGAATTAGCAATGCTCAAAAACTGCTATGCCTGACAAAAATTTAATAGATCACACAAATATTAAAACAGCATCACCAAGCATGTCCAATCAATAGTTACCAACACACTACATCCGTAAGCAACACTCAGTCAATTCTCACCAATAATTGATGTAGATTTCACTCGTAAGCAACATTCAGTCAAGACTCACCAATAATTGCTGTTGGTTTGACCCGTAAGCAACACTTAGTCAAGTGTCACTAATAATTGCTGTTGGTTTTACCCGTAAGCTATACTTCGTTAAATCTCACCAATAATTGCAGTTGGTTTGGACCAATACTAAGTCAATTCTCACCAATAAGTGCTGTGGGTTTGACAATCTTCACCACCTCTTCAAGCGTATCGATGGGCCTGTGGTTCTTGGCAAAGTCCTTCTTGTGCCCGCTGATGCCGCCGGAGGGTCGCCCGTTAACGATAAGACCCTTGGAGTCGACCATCCAGATCTTGTCACGGGCCTCCTGCAGGGGGGTACCCTCCTCAGTCATGGCTAGGGCTAGCAGGTTTGCGATACCGATGTTGGCCTGGATAGTGTGGGAACAAGTTATGAGACTCACTTTGGGAAAACCGGGCTAATTGCACGTTCATTGTCATGGTTAATGGCTAGGGCTAGCAGGTTAGCGATACCCATGTTGGCCTGAATAGTGTGGTGAAGCAAAGAAAACATAAGTGGAGCGTCGTGAGAAAACCGGGCAAAATGCTTGTGCATAAAGTGTCATCCCAGATTAGCCTGTGCAGTGTGCACTGGCTAATCAGGGACAACAGTTTCCGCACAAACTGGATTTTCGCTAAGCAGAGACATCATTTAAACAATTAATACCATAAAAGCAGAAATTGTCGTCCCTGATTAGCCTGGCTAATCTGGGATGACAATTTACGCACATGCATTATGCCCAGTTTTCTCAGAACACGACACATAAGGTCTTTGATGTGATTATTTTTAATGCTGTTTTGTTGTGTTTACACATCAATTACTCATAGTTTCGTCACACTTAATGTTCATTGAAGTATTTAATTTACACTTCATTCATTAAATGAGCCTTGTTATGGCAAAACTGGACTAAATGCATGTGCGTTAAGTGTAGTCCATGATGAGACTATTCAGTTTGCACAGGCTAATCTGGGACAACACTTTACGCCAATTCATTAAGCGCAGTTTTCTCAGAACAAGGCTCCTATAATGCATGAAGTGCAGCTTGGATATTTCTATGAATATTACTAGTGAAGATACTATGCATTATTGATGCGTAAAAAAAACAACAGCATTTACGATAAATAAATCAAATATCTAATGTTTCTCTTTGAATTCATTGAACAATTCAATAAAAACTGGTTCTCCATCACTAAAGATAGAAGAAATAATTAGTTTAAATAACTCAATACACATATGAATTAATTTTATGTTAAAAAATATTCATGAACCAAAGAAACCATGTAAATCAACAATAAATGACATATTAACATTATGGTGTAAGCAAAGCCAATAGACGTGTAGTTAATGTTAGTTAATGTGCCATTTTTTTTAACTCTATGAGCCTTACTCTGGGAAATCAGGATTTAATACATGTGCGTGAAGTGTCATCTTAACTTAGCGGACTGCAAAGGCTCATCTTGGACGACGCTTTACACACATGCATTAAACCCTGTTTTCCAACACGAGGCTCATATATTTTCACAAAATTTACACATCAAGAACTGCTATAAGCCCACTGCAAGTATGACTCACCTCTCCAGCCCCCTGCATGACAAACACATTCTCAGAGAGTTTCTTCTTCGTGATACGCAGAGACGCAAAGATGCCAGCAGCTGCTACTGAGGCTGTACCTGGAGGTCAGACATTCAAATATTAAGAAAGGGCATCATATAAGGTTAAAGCATTTTCTGCCAGATTTGAATAAAGGTATTATCTCAATACCTTTCAGATAAGTGTTTACTGATTGATTTAATCAATTACTCTACATTATGTAACGTAGCTGGTATTTAGAAATTAACAACAGCCATTATTTAATAAATAGAATACTTGAATTTGGGAGATTATTAATAGTTGTTTAATTATAAAGAATATAATGTAATAGATGTTTAATTATAAAGAATATAATGTTTTTAATAGAATTATAGAATCTTATTTGAAATGAGAATTGTATTGTTAACATTTAAATGCACTCAGTTATGGCGTTGCCTAAAGGTATACACTACAGCTCCTTTATAACGCGATCCGTTATAACGCTGTATCCAATATAACGCGGGGGGTGCTTGGATCCCGTTTTTTTTCCAACTGTCCATTTTATGCAACTACTTTTCGTATTTTCGTATTTTCAGAAAATTTCAAAGATGGCGGCGCTCACAGCTTGATTGCTGTATTCTACAGTCCGTTTAACCGATTATAATCCCTTAGAGGTTAAACGACACTCGGCAGGCAGTTGGTGTAAATATGTTGTGTAATGTCAATAAAGGTGTGAAAAACTAGCGTGTCAGTGTTTATTGTTCCGTATCAGGGTGGTTCAATGCGCTATAAATGCGGTACATTTTATAATTACGGTACCCGTATAATTATCAAATTAAAGTTAATTAAAAAGATTAAAAACATTCTTACTTTGAAATATTTGCAGTTTGTCTAAATGAAACGATCGGCTGCGAAATATACTTCGTACGTGTGAGAGAAATTAATTTAATAACCCAGACGATTTATTTACATGCAAACGCCGATTAATTGTTTACAGAAATTCAGTTTCATTTTTACCCGCTTTCAGTCCCCGTGAAGCACGTTTTTTACATGACTGCGTATGACGCAATAAAATATTTCTTTGTCAGGTATTGCATTTAATCTAATTTTAGCCGTACCTAATGAATGCTCTATCCCATAATGCACTGTACTCTTTACACTTCTGAATTAATGCGTAGGCATATGCTCGTGTTTACGGATTTATTAAAACACTTATCGTCATAACATGTCAGGATCATTTGTGGTAATTATTTCGGAATATCGGATAAATATGCACACTATAAAAGCGGTATGTATACAGTTATCGATACGATTCGTTTTACATGAATGTATTAGAGAATGACAACACAGCATGGCAATAAACAGGGACCAATACCATACCTGTACCAATAAATGCGCTCAGAACTTATAACGCGGATCCGTTTATAACGCGGTCGC
>VMBQ01001927.1:109622-120607 GCA_007657795.1 Dreissena rostriformis | reverse complement strand
TATGTACATGTGTCAGTCATAAAGCCTTACACAATGTTGGAAAGTTTTATGTTATGAAGATTATAATTAACAATATATTTAAATGGTTGAAAAATAAATCAATTCAGCTGAAGGTTCGAGCACTCGTTAACGGATTTGCACTATTGACCGATTAACCTCATTTACCGATGTTCCCCTTGTACTAATTAAGCCCCTAATGTGACTATCCACAGCGGTGTTCGTCTCCAACGACGTGGCGAATGTCCCAGTTGTTCATGCCTTGAAATATTGGCCCCTGTATGCGGTACGGACGGACGAACATACGAAAACGACTGTATGATGAGTTGCAAGTAAGTGAAATAATAATAAAGACGATTTTGTGTATCACGATTATAAAACAACATGTATTTTAATATGATTCAACATGTTTTACTTATGTTTCGACTAGAAGGGAACATACATCATATTTGACATAGTACTAGCTGCACTGTTGCAACATATTTTGTTATACAATGCCAATTGATTAAACACAGCCAGACATTGAGCATATTTATACCAACGTACACAGTTAAACGTTATGTCATATGTGTATAACGGCTATATGTATTCGTACTGGGTTTGTTTTTCTTTTTGCAGTTATGTAACGCTTGCCTACAGAGGAAGTTGCAAATATTGAAAAGATACCTCGAGTACTCGATCAAGTTTGATTGGACCGCACCATGCATTTAACTGGAACAACTTTTTTATTTTAAATTGGAACTTAGCAGTAATTTCACCTAAAATTGTATCATTAAGTATAATTTCTGGATATATCACTGTCTTTGTGCCTACCTTGAGAAGGTTTCTTATTGCATAAAAAGTAAATTAAAGATAATCACGATATACATATTTTGTGATGTAGAATACAGTATTTAAGATTATAGTTCATGACAACATATTGTAAATGTTGAAAGATACACTGTATTTTGTTGTTTTTATTGTGCTTAATTGTATATGAAAGACATGCGCATGGTAGAAATAAATATGTTTTTTATAATGTTTCTGGACTTTCATTATTACTGTGTTTTTGTATGTTTTTAAGTTGGCATTGGCTACAATGGGTATCTAGACGTTAACACATCACAACTTCGTTGCTAATAAAGGCCTCCTCACACATAGACGAATCCATATGACGAAGCCTGGCGAAAAGCGTAAAATTATGAATTCTAGCGAATTCTTGCCGAAAGTGTTTGAAAATTTGTTGCATTGTGTAATATTATAACGAAAGGTGAACGTAGAGGAACTATTTGGTGCGAATGATTTACGAAGTGTTTCGAACAGTTACTGCAATTCGTTAGAAAGCGTTAGGTCGCGCAAATAATATTCGTTCTTTCGGTTATCCATTAGGAGCTATTAAGAGCGTAAAGATACGAATGTAAGCGCAACCTTGCGCATACTTTCGCATACCGCCGAATATTTCCGAAATGGTGTTTCTGCATTCGGGCATTTTGATATAGACTAACTTTTTCCGACTCGACAGTATTGCTGTGACTACTGATTCTGTAAGTCGAAAGTATATCGCCTATGGGAAGAGGGAGAGGAAGAGAAATTCTGATTCATTATAAATCTTGGCATCTCCACTTGAACCGTATCCTGAAAATATAAAAGGATAAGAAATTGTCAGTATACAACTGTACATTGAAAACAGCACTTAATGTATATAATTTATGTAATATCAAAATACTGCAGTTAAATTTATGTAGACTAATACTCACCACGCAGATCACACCATACGAACTTGTAGTCCGAGTCGACAATGGCCAGTAAGATGATGCTGAAGAATCCCTTATAATTATAATATAAGGAACCAGAGCTGGCAGGCTTTCTGATAGCTATGGGCTTGCCATCAATAGTAGCAACGCAATTTGGAAAGTTCCAATTCTTGAGGAAACCATCAGCCAGTTGTCCCCATTCTTCAGGTGTGGAGGGGGCTGTCATAACCTCATCAACATATTCTTCACATATAGCATGACACACGTCTCTGACCACTACAGAGAGGGTATTTTCAGTGACCCGCCAGGAATACTGCATGTCTGAGCACTTGACACCAGAAACCAGGTGACGTAGTGTGGCAGCTAACTTTAGCCCTGGACCCAAGGGCTCCCTGTACCGAGTGTGTTGCTTCACGAGGCGATAACGAACCCTTCCCGAAATGTCATCGTACATTTCAGTAGGCATGCGGATGAATTTCTTAAATGTTCCAGGATCTTCTCTTCTGAGCTCAACCATGAGCTGATCATAGATGCCGAATTGGCGCCGTCTCCCGGGATGCAGCCATGGTCTTCTCCAGATATTACGTGCTCTGCCTCCACTTCTCCACCTTAGTCGGCCTCGGAGAAACCGGTGTATGTTTAGTTGTTGCTGGACTACTTCTTGATTGGCCATAGCAGCAACATACTGCAGTTTCAGGCGTTGTATATCTTCCATTTTGACGAAGAAATAATGATGCCTTCCACATTATATATATGAACTATAGGCATATGTCTGCACAAACTACTAAAACAATTAGGAGCGCTTTTATTCGGATGGATTCGCATAGATTCGCTTATCGTAGTTACCCTTCGGATTGATTTGTATACGAGCGTATACCGTTCGTTTTCTGAACGTTAACTTATAGTTATACATCACTTAAATGCATCGGATTCAATTCGCTACAATACGCAAATCCTCGCTATAGTTCGCAAAAGTTCGCAAGCTATCGCAAAGATTCGTTTTCGGATCGTCCTCTTTCGCTTGATATGCAAATCAAGTAATCACGATATGCAAATTAGCTGAGAGCTGCGACCTCTAACGTCGGTTGACGAACGCTATGCGAAGACTGTCCGATCGGCTAACGTATTGAAACGAATTTTAACGAACGATGGACGAAACTTTTATTCGCCAACAATTTTTCAACATGTTAAAATTTTTCCGACGAACAGAACTCATCGCAACGGACGCAAACGCTCACAAACGCATCCATACGAACACCACCAACGATGTTCAACGTACATATACTAATGAGAACGAATTTTGCTGAAGTCTTATTCGCCAGTACACGCAAGTTGACGTCGGGAGACGTTCGCCTATGTGTTAGGAGGCTTTAAGCATTATTTAACTGGCGTTAAGAGTGCAAACCTCACATATAGACGAACTCCCCAACGACAACTTGCGAATACTGGCAAAACTCAGTTGAGCAATATTCGTTCCCATTAATATAATAAATGTTGTACATCGTTGGTCATGTTTCCGTGGATGCATTTGTGAATGTTTTGCGTCTGATGCGATACGGTTTGTTCGTCGGAATATTTTGAACATGGCAAATAAAAATGTCATCGAGCATTGGTTTAAATGTCTTTTGGTATATGGTGACACATTAGAACGTCGTATCTAGTAAGCTTTTTGTCAACTGATGTCAAACGTGCGCAAGCTTTAGATTTGTTTTGCGAAAACGATGGGATTAAAAGATTGGATTGCTCGAGGAACGCATGTGATTTAGGTTTTCTAAGCCTCGCCAAATAAACCTATATGTTTTTAAGACGACATAAATATTGTCTCTTTATATAGACTTCAACAAGAAGTGTCATTGATGATGCGGTTATGTGATTTGATAAGACCGCAGTCAGAGTTAAAGATATTTGCATTTTCAATTATCCTTCCGTTCCTATTTGGTGTAAGCACAACTTATACCACGTCGCTGTGCAATGTAATTAGTCGCTTAATTTCGCCATAGCCATGTGTAAAACACAACTTCGAAGCGATGTCTTTAACACCACATTGCAGTGTGCACACGGAAGACAAAACTGCTAAGCCGCTTAACGTTTAATACAATGCACTAAAAATATCACGCAGGGATACTGATTCTAGTAGCCATATGCCCCATCGCGGTCGAAATTCACGTTTCTGAAACAGACAATTATATAAGAAGCCAATTGGGCATACTATTATTATATATTATTGCCGTGATGCCACTAATAGAAATGACAACTTGCAAACTCCTTAAAATATTCATAAGTATATAAGTATCATTTTTATGTTTAAAATACTTATACATATAATGGCAAACTTCAAGTGTTTCATTAATACCTCAAAAATGGCAGGTCGTATAAATTCACGGTATTTAACATTATTACGTAGCATTAATACGTCGACAACTTTACAATTCGTTTAAGATGACTCGAAGAGCATAAACAAAGTGCAACCTGTCTGCATAGATTTGAATTTTTACACATTGTATTTTGATGTGCATGTTTGTTTACTTGCAATTCATTTCGCATCGGTTTGTGTACGTCACTCCGTCCTTTCCGCAGACGGGTTTGATCTCCTTGCTGCACGTACAAGGTTCCGGCTCGGTTTACCAAGCGTTGGCGCCTACATGATATGATTGAATATTTAAAATCTGTATATGAAATAACAGTCTGACACTGGTCTGAAATTAAGAACATATTCTATGGTTGATCGTTCAGCTGTATTATGTTTGCTTTAAAATATAATGCTTACTATCCATGTTAATTGATGTTCGGTGTTAAAAATTTAGTCATCACCTTTCAATAAGTACGAGTTCTTTACATAAACTATGATATTAACTAACACAAATGCAAATGGTACATTTGCGAACATTGGCACATATTTTGCATTCATATCCAGTAAACTATAATGAATATAGACATTTAAAGATAACTTCATACGCATAAACACGAAAACAAAGAAACAGCAGGATTTTACTTAAGTAAAAATAGTAGATCAAAGATAACTTTAAACGCATAAACACGAAAACAAGAAAGAATCAATCCTGCTTATTAAGTAAAATATCTTATTTCGATGTCTATGCAACATCAATACAAACTACGTTATCTAAAAGGCCGAGCTCTGTTTGACGATACCATGCCGGATAGTGTTTAATGTACATGGTCACATGTCACAATTCACAACGTGCACACTTATTCACTAATTTTATATGCATTATGTTAACTAAACGACTAAAACCAAATTGTGATTACACCAAAGACAAATGATGTATTTATAATTTCCTCGAGACAATTCAAAGATAAACATATCAGCTTAACACAGTCTTGTTATTGTTAAGCTTTTCACTTTAAGCAATTAATTAATAAGTAAATGCCTATAGGCGTTGGTTTTATGCGTCTACAAAAGCTGGGACCATTTAATTGACACTGAAATATGTCATATGCCAGTCAAACGTAATGCAGTGCCTTCTGGCATGGCTGCAATTACAAATAAATCATGAATCACGACCAGCCAACATGTCGCCATTTCTCTAGCGCCAAACTAACTAGTAACAACTAGTACGTATATCATGTGTTTGCTTTTTTAATTGGATTTTATGCCGTTTCAAAAGTATTTCAGTCATATCACGGCGGTCAGTTATCCTACTCACACTTTCCATGGGTTAGCTGATTAACCAGTACTCATATCTATACAATAAAATCATTTGCTTCGTTTATTTCATATTTTCGTGTAAAAAACGAATGTGCTCGTATTTGAGTTTCTACATGTTTGTCCTTTTACATAACGCCATAACGTTATCGTATTTAGCACGAATAGGTTAGACTCGTCTCATAAGATTGTATATACAGTGCATGTACATAGTTGATACGCTTTGTGCAAGATCAGGATGAATAATTAAATGAAATTTGCGTATTATTATGAGAGTGGCATATTTTGTATACAATTTGAAATTACATTTTAATTCAAGTATTTTTAGGTATCGTTTAGAACATTGAATTGTCAGACATACACATTTTACAACTAGCAGTAAATTAGAATAAAACAGCTATTTATAGCAATTGTTTTCATTATTTACACATGCAAAAGCTCTCATCTCTATCTGCGGACGCCGTCAGTCATATTAAGCACGGGGGACGTACATAACATGTCAGGCAGAAACAGCAGTAGGAGAGAAACTAAGGCAATGTCCTTTATTATGGAATATCGGCAGTAGGAGAGAAACAATGTCAATGTCCTTTATTATGGAATATCGGCAGAAATCCAGCCGTATGAGAGAAGCTAAGGCAATGTCCTTTATTATGGAATATCGGCGCAAATCAAGGCTGAAGCGTAATTGATTTGTCCAAACGCACAACGCTCGAATAACTGTTAAACGTGACAGACTAAAGGGACAGAAAGTACCCGTGTAGAAAGAGCTCCATTATTATAAGAAACAAACTACTCTTATTTCTAACTTAAAACTGTTTTCCACAGGTGTGCTTTGGTATTTAAAAACAAATCACATAATGTTGTGCTATGAATCCTAGTTGATTATGCAATGAAAAAGCATTGGTCATAAAATGACATTAACAAGAAATTGTTAAGAAATCTTATTGCATCGAGCAACACATCTACACTGTAATAAGGCGTAACCAAGTTGTTTAATATCTCTGTTGTTTGGATGTGTCATGGAGTTGGTAGGGAACAAGGCGTGAAAACCATTTAGTAAATCAACAGATTGTACAATCATTCAAAAAGTAACATGTGTTTCAATTATCATGTTATATGTTGACTGTTTTACTGGGTTGTGAGGCATCAAAATATAAAAGTGTATACTCAGTACTTCTCTAAAATAGGGACACGAGACTCTACTAGTAAAATGAATATGAGATCGTATATAAAATTATAATAGCCAGTGTTTCAAAGCGTGTGACATGCTTCGTCTTTGTCGGACGATGTTTATTAAGACGGGCGCCTTGGCGAATGTGAGTCTTAATTATCCACATTTATCTACCTTTTTGAATGTGTTTTGAATGTGTTTTTGAATGTTTTGAATACAATATAAAACAATATATCAATTTTTATTAAATGAAAATTTAGGTTGTGTGTTTTAAAACGTGACGTAGTTATAACTACTCGTTTACCCCCTTAATGAGGTTTCATTTGTCGATTGCACATTCGCTGCAAGTGATTTATAAAAGTGTTATATTGGGAAATCAAATTGTTATACTTGTTATGTATGTATCATGCATCTGATTGGTTAATGTTCAATCATGTGTATCATAGCCACGCCCTCTGTGTATTTCTGCATGCTCGCCACTGGTCATACGATGTAGTATTAAAATAGCTACCAAACGTACTGCGTGCTCTCTGTTTATGTTAACCCACATACACAAGAATACTTTATTTTTTTTAAGTTTTTTTTTAGATATGTTTTTCTCATTCGAACGTGCACTTTCTCTACATTAAAGTAGCACCTAATTGTATCCGGTATAATTTGCAAAAAACGGCGTTTTGTTGTAATTTTCTCGACTGTAGTTTTTAAAATGTTTGTGATATCTAATGGCCTACTTAGCCTACCATATGAACCATCCACACTTACTAGTATATTTATATTAATATTTAACATCATATATGTACGACTGGTATTTAACTGATTTCCGAATTAAGAACATCCGAACTTAAAACAAACATAAAATCCACAATACGTGTATCTCATCAACATTTATTAACATTCGATCAACAACCCAGACATCAATGTATGTGTGATTGAAGTGTCCTCTTTAGTTAACATTCCCACTTCCTTTATTTACTACCGGTTGCAAACATGTTTAAAACAAGTGGTTTCCGATCTAATATGGCCACTTACTGTTAAGGAAAAGGCGCACGAAACAAAACAAAATTAACCGTGATATTTAACGCGCACATTGAAAGAGGACAAGTTGGAACAAAAAAATGTTGAAAATTGTGTCTGTGGTATTTCTATTATTTTACACAGAAGTTTTAGCTCAAATAAACGGAACACGTGAGTATTTAATTTTCTACGTGCATGATTGGCTGTATTCATAGTTTTAAAACAACACGACATTGTGTTCGACAAAACTGTTGAATACATGTTTTTCGCGACATCCTTACTTTTAGTTTAAACATTTTTATACAAGCAAGATTGCATCGAATGTCTAAGGCTAATTGAAAACGCCATCGAATCCGTTTCCAGGGTATCTTGTTATCTTTGTGATGATCTACAGAACGCTTCCACCCTGGGTTTCAAACCCAAGACCTCCCGGTCGCTAAGCGGACACCAAACCCACTACGCCACGGCGATCCTTCCATCCTAATAATTAGCTGTTCACGCAATAACTGTGATTTTGTCTAAGCACAATCTATTCATATGGCGTGTTTACCAATCATAATATATAATGATGTGACATCACATTCGTGTAATAAATTATCGTTGAAAATATTAATCAGAAATATTATTGAAACTGACGGATGCTCGCTGATTATGCGCTTTGTCAATATAAGGGTTAATTGAAAGCATGGGAACAAGGCATTAAGCCAATGAATATTTGATAAATCAGATGCATATGCTGCATGTATGTTCTCAAATTGGGATCACTAGTGCCCGAGATCCGATTCGGATAAAACGTATTATTCGAATTTCAATAACTACCTTAATAATCACTAAAGCAAAAATACTCGAATATTTGAATGTCAACCCTTTAGAAATAGCACATATACATTTTCAGTATTTTTTCAAAAGTTCTTGAGATCTCGCGCTTAAACGTAAAACGTCGTTATAAAATGATTCATAAATAAGGAAAGCATTATTCAAGTGACAATACCTCTTTGTAAACTCACATGAGTAGAACGACCTCACAATATACGCTTTTGCACTTTAAATCAAAGTTAAAAATAATTCGGATAATAAGCTGATGTGACGAGACACAGGAACTTAAAATTAATTAGAACATGTCATACACTCCACTTAAAACCTGTTGTAGAAGAAGCATATAAAAACAAAAAAACACGAACATATATCGGATAATTGGAAACGAAAGTACCATAATTTTATGAGATCTCTCGATAAGACAAACTGATGTAAGAAAGAAACGGTTGTTGGCAAAATTCGTTTCACTCCCACGCAGACTTAATTCCATCAAAATTAGAACTCTGTCGGACGCACAAAGCTGCGATTATTTGTTCCTCCATGATTTGAGTTCGATTTTTTCGAGCATTTATCTAGTAGTGTTCGATTTTACAGCCAACTAGGTGATATATATATTTAACAGGAAATTTTAACAGTCGCATGGGTATCTCGCCCGATTTAATCCCTGATATAAGCCTTGACCGTTTTCTTGACATGCAAGACAATAGCTGATTTACCAATAATCTACCGACAAGGCATAACCAAGTTACACAGTGTAACTATTTTGGTAATAAATTACTCACTCTATGCAAAGAAAGCGGTCTATGTATATTGAATGGTAGGAAGGAAGAGGGCAAATGTACTGTTCATTCCATTTTTAGAAGTAAACCTGTGGCTAGTACAATCGACTACGTTATATGCGATTATAACTGTTATGAATCTGTTACTTATTAACATGTACTTGATTTAACAGAATTCTCTGGCCATTGTCCTATCCATTTTGATATGAAATGTAAATATATTGTGAAAAGCGAAACTAGCGCCTACACGTATAAGTTGGCTTGGGATGCTTCTAAAAAAGAAGCGTTTTTGAATTGGGTTGACTCGAATAAATATGTTTTTGATAGCATTACTTCGCAACTATTAACAGGTGAAACTACAATTAATGAATGTATGTCCGAATTAGGAAACATTATCAATGACATATCAGCATCCTGTTTTTGTTTTTAAAGATGCTGTCCGTTTAAATGTAATAGTTTTAAAAAGAAATGCCCTTGGTTTGACAATGATTGTAAAACAGCCAGGAAACAGTTTTATGCCGCTAAGAAAACATTGTTTCTTAATAATTGTGAAGATAACAAACTTTAATTTTTAAATGCAAGAAAAAAGCTTAATATGTTTTTAAAGAAAAATCTAAACTTTCTGAATTTAGTAAGAAGTCTCCTCGTAATTTTTGGAAAAACATTAATAAGTTTAAAAAATCAGTATCGACAACTGGCCAATTTTGTGAACAGGAAATTCTGAATCACTTTGTTAACATTTCTAATACCCATGAGGGCAATTTCACGCCCGACGAACATTACTCGCATAGAGTTAATACTGTTTATATTGTACAGCTCGACTGCCCATTGACTATAGAAGAAATTACTATGTCTATTAAGTCCATGCATCGTTTTAAGTCTTGTGATTTTGATAAAAATGTATCTGATTTTTGTATCGATGCAAATGAGATTATATCGCCATATTTGTGTAAAATATTTAATTACTTGTTCGATGTTGGATTTTATCCCATGTCATGGACAAAAGGTGTAAACGTCACTATTCATAAAAAAGGCGACAAATCAAATCCAGCTCACTATAGAGGGATAACTCTTATTAATATTACGTCACAGATTTTTTCTCTTGTACTACGAAATCGCATAAACAAATGGCGTGAGAATGAAAACGTTTTTGAAAGTTGTCAATTTGGTTTTAGAGATAACCATTCGACGACTGATGCAATCTTTTACATGCAATTGTTCAAAAGGTACTTAACTCAAAAGAAAAACTTTGGTGTGCGTCATTGATTATCAACGTGGATTCGATACCGTTAATCATGATGCATTATGGGTTAAACATGTAAATGCTGGTATCAGTTGCAAAATGATTTAAATGATAAAATGTATTTCTAAAAATGTACAGTCGTGTCTAAAGTTGCCTAACTTTTCAAAGGCAAATAATGCTAATACTTCTTACTCAGATTTCTTTGAAGTTACAATGGGCTTAAAACAAAGGGAGCCACTCTCGTTGATATTATTTATCTTATTTATTAATGACGTTTTTAAAACCATTAATTTGGATGATTTAACTAGACCAGATGTAGAACTTCTCTCTATGTACATGATTATGTTTGCTGACGACAGCGTATTGTTCACGACAAATCAGCTTAGTTTACAAGCCCAACTTGATGCTATATATTGGTATTCAGTAAAATGGGGCTTGAAAATAAATGCCAATAAAACAATAATCTGTGTTTTTGAAAAACGTTAAACAGTTGTAAATTCTGAAATAAACTTAAGTATTAATGGAGAAAGCATCGAATTTGTTGATGATTTTACTTACTTGGGCATAA
>VMBQ01001927.1:0-108704 GCA_007657795.1 Dreissena rostriformis | reverse complement strand
CCCCCAAACATGGTTAAAAAAACACAATTATTTATTTTAATTATATCATTTTTGAAACACTGTCCAACCATCCCTACCAAGAATCCCCCCGCCCCACATATTTTTTTGTTTTTCATTTTTGAAAGATAATGTAATAAATGACCACACACCCACAATTTTGCTAAAATCGCCATAACTTCTTTATTTATGATCAGATTTTATTCATACTTTGACAAATAGATGAGCGGTCTGCATCCGCTAGGCGGTGTTTTTGTTTACTATTTTAACCACATAAAGAGAATTAAAAAAAATAATCTGTCGAATAAAAGTTTGCGAAACTGCTCATCTACGTGTTGTCATCATAACACAAAAATAAAAATGGGGTCACCGCACTTTAAACAGAGATTTTTTTGTTTTAAACAATTCCTACCGTCTATACCAAATTTCATAAAATACATCAATTAGGCAAAACCCAAGTACCGGTACATGGATTGATAGAAATATGCATAAGAAATAGAATTGTTTACACTCTTAACTGGGATAACAAAAGCTTACAAAAAAAAACAGAACTAAAACAATATTTAATCACAAACATTAGACCATACAGTATCAAACTCGACCTTAATCATTCATACACTACAGGGACTTATTAAAAAATTTCGGCGTGTTTTGAAGTTTGTGATTAAATGCTTTAAATTGATGAATGTAAACAACAGGACTAAAGAGCCCCAGTATCAAACAAGAATGAAATATAATTACGAAAAAAAAAGGGTTAACCGCACCTGCGATCGAACCACTGACCTTAGTATGATGCACCAGCTTGGTCATTTGTGATGATACTGGTAACACAAAGATTGTGTTGTGATAATAGCATCATCGGTGTTGCAATAAATATATCCTCGGTTAAATAAACTGCCGCAACACCCCTTAAGCGCATTACGATATTCTGTATTACCACTGATATTAACCGTTATTTCCTCAGATTTATGCAAGATATATAGCTTCTTTCTATATACAGAAAAAGAAATAGAGAATAGGTAATTTTGCGCAGCTTAAGGTTTAAAAAAAAAAATCGAAATCATGCCAGGAAAATTTCAGTAAAATGCACTTTCGTAAACGAGACTCAAACTAACCGCTCATGTATACTGCATAGAAACAAAACATGCATTTTTGGACATAATGTTCATTAATTTTAACTCAAAAAGAAGATATTATTAAAATTAAATTTATGCTTTATATACGTGATTAATGCCGATTTTGTTCATTACAACTTACATTCCTAACAATTGTGTTTTTCAACACACGCGAACATGGACAATTGTTTCTATAATAAATAAAAAAGGTCGCGTATGCGGATACTTTAATAAAGGATGGCACTAACAGAGAACAACAAAAGACACGCGCGAGAGGTGAGTCGTTCAGCTTTTTTGCATTTATTTTCTGTTCATTTTTTTAGACACAGAAAAGGATTCACCATTTATCAACTCGACCATGTGCCTTGTCTAAAAAAGTAATCTTTATGATATAACTTAAAAAAACAACAACTGAGGAACTTACCTCTCGCGCATGTCTTTTGTTGTTCTCTTTTATCGAAGTGCCATCCGTTATCACAGTATCCACATACCCGTCGTGTTAAAGCTATTAATCAGCGTTTATTCAAAATAAGTCTTAACCTGAACCTAGAACTTCCTAACTAAACAAGTAAACGATGTCAAATTATATTTAAGATTGACGTCGTTAAAATAATGGACTCAAACGCTAAGTGATACTATGCACTTGATAAATATTAGCTTGATACAATGCCAGCAATGTGTTTAGAATTATATTATGTCCACTTAGCCTTGCCTTGTCATAATTGCCCAACTGATAGTTCAAAAGACTTTATTCTGGCTAATCATGATAGACCTTCCCCTTAATATCTTGAACATGCACGGCTTGTCCGGCACTTTTGGTACAGACATTTTCTCTTGAGTTCACCACATGATCCTACTGACATAAGCATTAAAGGGTAAACGGAAGGAACAATTAGTCTAACTAATGGAGTTAACTCAATTCAACTCTACTGCACTTCAACTACCTTGAACGCACTTGTCTGCAGTTACGGATACATCCTTTTTTAAGGTGTGTCAATTTATGAATGTGTCTTTATTAACCTGAATTGCATTGTAAAAATAATGTGACATAATATTAAATTTACTCAAAGATGTATACTGAAGAGTAAATAAGCATGTGTAAACATGAAGTTCACAATATCAATAACACTTTTTGATATAGCTGCTTTACATGTTAAAGCATGAGTGAATTATAACAAATGAATTGCCATGCTTTTAAATTTTATTTAATAATCTATTTCATCGTCAGAGGACAAATTAGTGAAAACGACTATAAACTCAGTAAAATTGTTTTTGAATGAATATGCATAAATGAAGTGTAATGGGTTTGCACTGTTTTCAATATTGTAAAACAATTCTCACAACAAGCATCAATAAGTTAACTGATAGCACACGCAACTCCGTTTTTTCCAGAATTCAACGAATTCAATACTGCCAAGTGTTAATGTCACATTATTCCAGCAAAAACATTTAGATTTAACGAAAATGTCGCCTGCTTGTCTTTGTGATGATTGGTATCGGACATATCTCATGTTACTATCATTCACAAACATAAGTGTATGAAGCTGGTCGTAATGTTTTCGGGTGTTTGTGCCTTGAAATAACTAAATATTGTATAAATATCCAAACGGATGTCTTAAAGTCGTTCCGGTTAGCGTAATAACTGTTCTTAAATTGTGATTTTATATCTGTTTCTAAGATGTTTCAAAGACATTTAAATCGGATTACTCACAGCCGTGTCGCAAATGGTTATCACATCTTCAAACATTTACATTTATTTTATATAACACAGTCGCCGCATATGTTTCATAATTGTTCATTATTAAGTAATGACTCGATCTCAGAGCCGTGAAGGTGATGTTTATCAGATGTACGGGGTTTAAACCTCACATCCGTCTTACAGACGTGTCGAAGAAAATGAATCATAACAATGATGTTGAATAGACAGCTCTTTCTTAGATGTTTCGTTAATGTTTAAATCATAATACTCACTCTATCTAACAATCATGTATGAGATATTGATCCGAAGTTCCAAAGTAAACATACATTTTATAAAACGGATGATTCACAGACGAAATAAAGCAGTTTAATGTAATTAATGTCTCCATCCTTCAGCAGTGTTGAACATGTTTCTCAGGCGCTAACACATGTATATGACTTTGACATCACAACTGTCTTATACACACCCGGCAGAAGTTCATTATGTTTCACATTCACGCATAGTTCCTAGTTGCGTATTTGTTTAAATATTTATTTTATCTGACAGACGTGTTTCTGATTTTATAAGAAGTTGAAAGCAATTTCATTCGAATGATGTTTCGCAGATATTTCATAGAAGATCATTTTTAATTAATGAAACCATCTTCATCCTTCTTTCTATCTTTATTTGTTTCATAAATTTATTTTTCTTTAACCTCACAGCCGTCTTACAGACGTTCCAGCAATGTTCAATCTGTATTTAAAGTATACTGCACATTAGTTTGTTTTATGTTTTGAAGAGGTTAAAGTCTGAATACTTTTTTTCAACTCACGGCTGTGTCCCTGAGGTTCATCAGATTATAAGACGTCGACATGCATTTTATCAAACAGCTGTGACCCAGATGCTCAAGCCTCATACTGACGCCATATTACAGCCGTACTGCAGATATTTCTCGGATGTTCAAAACCCTTCCTTATTTTTTCATCGCTCCCATCTTCTTTCAATCATTTTTAAGTATTTATACCCAATCCATCACAAACGCTTTAGTTAAGATTTCATCCATAAGATTTTAAGCCGATTTTANGGGATTTAAACCTCACATCCGTCTTACAGACGTGTCGAAGAAAATGAATCATAACATTGCTGTTGAATAGACAGCTGTTTCTTAGATGTTTCGTTAATGTTCATATCATAATACTCACTCTATCTAACAATCATGTATGAGATATTGATCCGAAGTTCCAAAGTTAACATACATTTTATAAAACGGATGATTCACAGACGAATCAAAGCAGTTTAATGTAATTAATGTCTCCATCCTTTAGCAGTGTTAAAATGTTTCTCAGGCGCTAACACATGTATATGACTTTGACATCACAACTGTCTTATACACACCCGGCAGAAGTTCATTATGTTTCACATTCACGCATAGTTCCTAGTTACGTATTTGTTTAAATACTCATTTTATCTAACAGACGTGTTTCTGATTGTATAAGAAGTTCAAAGCAATTTCATTCGAATGATGTTTCGCAGATATTTCATAGAAGATCATTTTTAATAAATGAAACCATCTACATCCTTTTTTCTATCTCTATTTTTTCATAAATTTATTTTTCTTTAACCTCACAGCTGTCTTCCAGACGTTCCAGCAATGTTCAATCTTTATTTAATTTAAAAGTGTACTGCACATTGGTTTGTTTTATGTTTTGAAGAGATTAAAGTCTGAATACTTTTTTTTCAACTCACGGCTGTGTCCCTGAGGTTCATCAGATTGTAAGACGTCGACATGCATTTTATCAAACAGCTGTGACCCAGATGCTCAAGCCTTATACTGACGCCATATTACAGCCGTACTGCAGATATTTCGCGGATGTTCAAAACCCTTCCTTATTTTTTCATCGCTTCCATCTTCTTTCGTTTATTTTTAAGTATTTATACCCAATACATCACAAACGCTTTAGTTAAGATTTCATCCATAAGATATTTAGCGGATTTTAATAAATGTTCAGTCCTGAATAATAACTCCATATCACTTAAGTAACGCAGATGATTCATATATCTTGATTACTTACTATTATTTTGAACTCAAAACTTACTTTCAAACATTACATAGACGTGTTATCTTTACATAAACTGCAAACACACATTAGTTACAAACATGTTTCGTATATGTTTAAAGTACACACTTTATCTCATGCAGGCTGTCAAGCGGTCATACTTTTTGCTATGTTTTTATCAGGATCCTACTTTTTCCTATTTTTTTCACCAAATCTTCCTTCTATTCATACTTTTTCATTTTCAATGGAGAAAAAAATAATGTTTTTAAGTGCTTATTTAGTAAACTTGCAGGATGAATGAATCTATGGCATGGCTGTATCCCTGTTAAGGTGCATTCATCTAGATGAGACCTGACAACCCATGCTGACTCTCTGCTAGCACCTCTCCAGGTAAGCATGGATATTTATTTCTTATGTAACTTTTGAAATTATTGACAACAGTTTTGTTTGTAGTAACAATAGTGCCTTGTTTACTTCCTTAGCATTTGTACACTGCAGACTTCACTACCTTACACAGTTCCCAGTGATGCGAGAGCTGAGAGAACACATTGTTTATTCCAGTTTTATTTTGTTTCCATTGACAACAATTTGACCAAACCTTATGCATGTTTACATGATACTGCTGTTTGGAATGTAGAGATATAGAGATACATGTATTGTATGAGTGGTTATGTAATATGGAATTTATTACACAAGTTATTTGAAAAAGATAAAACTGATGCTTTGCCGAGTTTTTATCATTTACAAAATAATGAATGTAATAAATTCCGTATTACATGACAACGGATATGATGTTCTATTGATATCAAAGGTACATCATGTCGAGAAATTAAAGATAAATGCACAGAGCCAAAATGCCCTGATACATTTTAAGCTCATCTATTTTTTGAAAAGAAAAAATGAGCTATTGTCATCACCCGAGCGTCGGCGTCGGCGTCTTCGTCGGCGTCGGCGTCGGCGTCTGCGTCGGCGTCTGCGTCGGCGTCTGCGTCCGGTAAAGTTGTGTGTTTAAGACCACTTTTCTCATAAATAATCAAAGCTTTTGCGTTCAAAATTGGTACACTTACTTAGTATCATGAGGGGACTGGGCAGGCAAAGTTAGATAACTCTGGCTGGCATTTTGACAGAATTATGTGCCCTTTTTATACTTTGAAAATTGAAAATTTGGTTAAGTTTTGTGTTTATGTCCAATTTATTCCTAAAGTACAAAAGCTATTGCTTTCATACTTGCAACACTTACTACCTAACTTACTATCATAAGGGGACTGTTTAGGCAAAGTGATGTAACTCCGACTGGCATTTTGACAGAATTATGGTCCTTTTTTGACTTAGTAACTTTGCATATTTGGTTTAATTTTGTGTTTAGATCCACTTTACTTCTAAAGTATCAAGGCAATTGCTTTCAAACTTCAAATACTTTCTTACTATCNTTTGAATGTAACTTATGTCATTATAACTGCACCCTATTGTCAATATAAAGGTTTCAAAATGTAGCTGTAGCAGAGCATTGACACTGCTTTATATACTATTATTAATCTTGGACAACAAGTTGGTGTATCACTAAATACATTTGGTCTTCTGCTTAAGAATATAACATGCACAATATATTACCATTTTTATATCCATACACAGAAGACCTCTAATCACTTATTTGATGATACACCAAAATGAACAGCATCTAATTATACTTCTTTAACAGGGAAACATTGCTTGAAGATTATATATATATAGCTTATACTAATATCATGTAATTACCATTATGTATATATGTACTAACCATCATGCAGATACGTGTATTGCTTATACTTGCACGATAACTTGTTTTATAATACATAGGAAAAATGCTTTCTTTCTTGCAAAATACGTAGTTACATGTATGCTTACAAGTATGTGTGAGAAGTCTGCCGTGTACAAAAGCATGGCAACTTATTATCCTATATCTACTTTTAGAGAATTGTGATTTTCTGTTGGAACCTCAATCTTGTCATGATTGTTTTTTAATTGGATAACTTGAGTAAATTGTCACACAAGGACCACAATGGAAATATGGGTTTACTCATTTTTGTGTTATCCTTGGTATTGGTATGTATGTAATGGTATATTTATTTTCATGTATGTTTTATTTTTATATTTTGTACATGTTGTAAATGCCCATGTATGCATTTCTTGCCGAAATAAATCTATCTATAATATAATACTAAATTTTGTTTGTATCTGTGTTTTTAATCAATATTTTTTTTTTAGGTTGCCAGTGACAGTTAGATATGGGTGTTGGGCCTCAACCAGATGCAGTGCACGATGTCATGTATAGTGAGTACAGAAATACTGTGTTATCATGACTCTGGTAAGACTTATGTATTCCTACATTTGAGGGAAAAGTTCCTACCTTTTTCCTACTTTTTTCCTACTTTTTTTGCAAAAGTAGTTCCTTTTTTTTCCTACTTTTTGAAAAAAGGTAACTTGACAGCCTGCTCTTGAAATAATGTAGATATTAATCAGACGTTCAAGCGTTTATATAAATTTGAAACAACTGATAGTTTGCAGATGCTTTAGATGCGTCAGGCGTTGAATCCTAAATATTAACTCCATCTCACATACAGAGGTTGCAAATATTATATTACTAGTATATTGATCTTAAAACCGTCTTGCAGGCGTTCCACGTTTTTTAAATTGAATTAAATTGTGATTGCACAGTTATTGTAAATCTGTTCGCACATGTAACTTCGGCAAACATCGAGTCTCGACTATTTTCGTAATTTACTCGAGTCCATCCGATCAGGGAGTTCACGGTATTTCGCAGTTAATATTCTGAGCTTTTATAAGCTATTTATGTCGCCAGGTGCGCATATCCTCTAGGCAGAGTTAGAATTCAATTTGAGGCGTATATAGAAAGTTATTTTTTTTTGGGGGGGGTTGGTATATATATTTTTTGCAAAAAGATTTCCATAACACATCATTCTTACTCGAAAACCACATGCGTAAAACGGGGGAATATGCCTGGTTCAATTAGTGTTTAAATTATGGGTAATACATTCGATATGTCCTATGAAACCTAAGGTACATTATATTCCAGCACGATAGGCAAAATTGAATTACAGATAAAAAATTGTGATGAACAACCTAGAGTGACTGATAGAAAAGCAGTGTTGGCAACTGCCCTTTTAAATTAGCTAATTGATTAAACTTAAACTAATTAAACATTTGCAAATGCTCATACATGTTTTCACTGATATTTTTTAAATTGTTTTTGAATAAAGTCATGATACATATATTCAATTAACAAACAAACCATACGCACTTATTATAATTAAGATACGAAAAATAAACATGTATTACCTTTTATAAAACGTTTCACAAC
The DNA here is from genome assembly GCA_007657795.1 of Dreissena rostriformis. Taxonomy (NCBI): domain Eukaryota; kingdom Metazoa; phylum Mollusca; class Bivalvia; order Myida; family Dreissenidae; genus Dreissena; species Dreissena rostriformis. The sequence goes on along the minus strand of VMBQ01001927.1, from coordinate 100,499 downwards.
ATATATGGAGGTGGCACTTTTCCGTGTTCATATGTTTGACTTTGAGGAATGGAAGTAAAACAAATAATAATTTCATATCTATTTTTAATTTGGCGCTTCATTTATTTAAAACACGCGCAGTTTTATCTATTTAAAAACATACGACTTTGCATGATATATCTATTTTATACAAAATAACATATGTAAAAATGCAGCTCGTGCTATTCTTGATAATCCCATTTTCAAATAATTGTTTAATTATTCTTAAAATAGATTTTATCAATAAGGATAGTGACAAATTTCAACCAATGTGTATATTAACACTACTTATACATCAATATAAATCAAAAACTTACTTTTATAGGGAATCTCGATATTCCATACGATGGATGGATAACCATAATTTTCTTATAGATGTTGTCATGAATATATATGCTACCTTTTTAAGGATATTATGAATATCTTCTTATTAATTTATTTGATCATCAGAATATTTCAGGAAATATATATATCAACTGTTGGTGTACACATGACTTGATCGGTACTAAGAAGTCGGACTCAGATTGTTATAGCCTTTGTTATCCAGAGGGCAGGCCGTGTGGAAATGACCAAGGACTATTTAGCGTCTATGAAAACGAAGGTATTAACGCAGACACTAGCAATATGTGATATCCACTAAACCTAAATACTAGGCTTTATCGAGCTATTTTTTGGCCCTTGTCACACTTTTTTAGAATCCTGATGTTAAAGTTAAAGTAAAAAAAAACCGATTAAGATATTATACTGAGTAATCATTACAAACAAATAATGCAAGCACATATAAATTACATCTAAACACATATAAACTGATATGATTATTAATTTTATTAAGAATTATGTATAATTTTACCTTAGGCCATTCCAAATTGATCTGTTGGTCTACGGATTTAAAAAAAAGTTGAAGAGGCGAGCGAAAAAAAAAAGAAAACAGGAAAATAATCGAGCGAGCGAAGAGCGAAGAATAAAAAAAATCACATTTCGATAGAACAATACTGCATTAACAAGAGATACAGGTTTAAACAGCTATTTTTTTACATTCAAATCAATTCTTATACAAATAAAAGAATATATGTACAAACAAGCACTAATATATCTATGAGTTACATACTTTGCAAATAAAAATGCACTTAAATTAGGTTTCAGCACTTAAACTTTAAAATTTAGAACACAAGTCTTAAGCTAGTTTCACCTTTGTATACTTCCAAATAATGACACACAGTCGGACATTGGCAATTCATATAATCCATTGTCGCTACCTTATTTTAAAAGGGCTATATTCATGGCTAGTGCGATATTGTATTTTTCTGAAATAAATGTATACTCTACAAAGAACTTATTTGATGTTTCTGAAATACACAGACCTAGCTGTTTAACATGTTCTGTAGACCATGTATTTTAATACTTAAAAAACACTCTCTCTGTGACACTTTTAAAACCAGCCTTTATTTATTTTTTTTTATTTTTTTTGTTAACTTTAAATTGTGTTATAGGGAAAATGTGCCTACATATAGGGAAATACCGTCCATATGCCCATTTAATGAAGAAAATGAATAAAAAATCTTACGTCATGTGTCCGATGTTGTTTGAAATTGAACATGCTTCAACGGTATCTGCTGATAGTTGCATGTTCGAACGTGAACAAACACATTCAAATAAGTCACTGAACGTAGCAGATATGTTTATATTTATAAGAGTTGGCTGCAGAATCTTTTCACCGCAATATGTTACATTGATCACAACAGCGAAACATGAGCTGCTCACGAAGGAAGCCATTTTTTCTGGTCGTCTCCAGTTATCGATTTAAAAGGTTACGAAACACAATATTTGGCATTCGTATTCAGCGTCTAAATCATTTCTGCGAGATTGCGTTTGTTTTTCCACAAATTAAAAAAAACACATGCGTTATTGTTATGGTTACAGAAGGACACAAAAATGAGTGCGAGCGGTAAACATTTTTTTTTCCATTTTGAAAAAATAGGTGCGGCAAATCCGACGACCAACAAATCAATTTGGAGTGGTCTAACTATAAAATAATCTGGGTCACCAAGGCTTCTCTGTTAACGAATTGGTACAAAAAAAACCTTCCGTCCCTTTGTGACCGATTCTATTTAAAAATAAATAATAATTAAAAAACGATGAACGCTCAGTTTGTCATTCATCAGAAATATATTTTGAATTGAATCTGGCTCAGCACTTTTTTCCCAATTTTTAGATATGATATTGATTTCTTTATTTCTTCAAGTGTAGTTGGAATATCTTTAACTTCCAACATTAATATTTAAATGTATAACATCATCATCAATTTCAAAAAGCTGTTTAAAGTTTCTAAGATGTTTTGTTTCAGACTTTTTATGCCTTGTACACTCTTTCAATTGTTTTCAGTACACAAATGCATTTTGATATTTGGCCTTATTAAGTTTCATTGTGTTTGTATTCCTCCTTTTAAAATAAACATTCTAACACTAGCTTTATGTATACATGTACTCATATTGTTTATCATTTAGCATTTATTTTCTTCGGAATTTGTTTCTGTAAATGTTAAGGTTTGTTTTATTGATGCGTTTCTTCATTTAAACAGTAATGTAACCACGCCGATTATTTGAGACATTGATGTTCGATGTGTTTATCGTTTAGATCAATGCGCATCTGCCCCGTGTAAAAACGGCGCCACGTGCACTAATCTTCAGAACGCGTACTCATGCAGATGCTCACCGGGCTGGCAAGGCAACAACTGTGATCAAAGTATGACTATAAATCACTGGAATATGAACATACTTGTATTATTCCCTTCTAGCTTCTTTCATTTGACAATATATAACAAAGTTTTTTCATACCCAGCCTGTTAACGAGTGGCCTAATTTATAATTAGTATATATTGTCATGGTTAATCAATGGTGTTGTTAATGGTACTCTCATTTTACAAGTTAATATATTGGTTTAATAAAAGTCATCGCGTATTGGCATGCTGTGTCAATGCGGCATGTGGGGGTATTCGTCACCTTATAGTGACAAACCTCTAGTTTATATATATATATATCGGCAGAGCTCCAGATAAAGATTTAGTCTAAATTTAAGGGTATTTTACCCCCTGATATTATTGTTAAAGCGTATTATACTCCTTTGTTTCAGCCATAAAGCGTATTAAGGAATATTAAGGGGTATTTTCCCTTTCCATAGAACACTGACAAAGTACGTGGCGTGTTTAATCTTGAAATATTATTATTTATTATTTATATTATTAAATGCAAACAGAATAAATTTAAAATGATGATATGAACAGACTTTCTTTAAAATATTCCCGCAGGAGTCGCTGGTCGCTTAAAACATCCTTTTTTTATCCACAAACATGAAGGGCCACCATNATTCCAGATAAGGATTAAGTCTAAATTTAAGGGTATTTCCCCCCTGATATTATTGTTAAAGCGTATTATACTCCTTTGTTTCAGCCATAAAGGGTATTAAGGAATATTAAGGGGTATTTTCTATTTCCATAGAACACTGACAAAGTACATGGCGTGTTTAATCTTGAAAGATTTGTATTTATATTATTAAATGCAAACAGAATAAATTTAAAATGATGATATGAACAGACTTTCTTGAAAATATTTCCGCAGTAGTCGCTGGTCGCTTAAAACATCCTTTTTTATCTACACACATGAAGTGCCACCATTTTATTACAAGCTTATTTTGATTGACTAAGGTTTAATTCAAAGGTTAACTTACACTTAAAACTCAACTGGAGTATTGGCTAAACCGGTTTCGCACTTGAATCGATTTAAAATACGTACCAAGATTTGTATTGCGCTTTGTTAAGTACTGTGCCGATTGTTATGCCCTCGAAGGTGGGCATGTAGTGATCGCACTGTCCGTCTGTCCGTCTGAAATTCTGTCACACTTTAAGTTTAAAGTTTGCGTTTAGGTTTCGAAAAATGTGGAAAAAGGGGGCATATGTCATCCTATGGTGACAAGCCTTGTTAATGCGTTTATTTATTTTCCCGATGCATAGATACGCACATACGCCTCTTATCTGAAGCTCTGTATACCGGAGTACTACAGTTCAATGTAAAATGTTCATTATTGTTGCTATATTTTTTAATCATTCTCTTTTTTTTCAAAATAAAATAAAGGCATAAAATGATAGTTACATAATGAAGATAAGCCATAATTTTTAATGAAGAATACTAACTATATTCAAATTTTAAATGAAAAACAACGTGCACACTTACGCACGCACACAGTGCATGGACTGCTTATGCAACGGTCAGGTTGTTCATGAGTTATTTACACTAAAATATACAGCTTAATAAGCATAACTCTATACAGTGAGATAAATTAATACTTCCAGAGACGTTGTATATCGCAAAACTGCAACTAAATAGGCTATTCAATATAATTGGTCTCAACACTATTTATTTAGTTCATAGAATGTGCATAATAAGCAATACAATACAAACATACATACTTTTTTCGAACAGTATACATTTGCAGTATTGCTTAACATAAAGGCTGTAGAATACATGTGACAGAATTGATAAAAAAGCTCGAGGCTTATGCTATATCTCTCTTCTGTCAGTGATAGGTATTTGAATACCGTTTAGAAATGGGGAAAAAATAATATACGTTATTATACAAATATTTATAACAGAGTAGTGTAGATGGCAAAAAAAGTTGAGATTATAATAGTTAAAGACTATGAGTAAGAACATTTGAGATGTGATTTTCTCAGTGTTTACGAATTATTTTGAATGTTCACAATATATTTTTTTTACAATTGTGATAAAAGCAATCTTCAATAACATAATAATTATTTAAATGTCGAGAATATGAAATGTAAGCATAAATTTTGTATAAAATGCATATAGGTCCTTAATTCATTAAACAAAAATGTATTAGAAGCATATGTAATACATGTATGTAAATAAACCAATGTAATGAGTTCTTAAGGTGTGTGGTCGATAACTTACGCAATCATAGATTCAGAAGAATGTTCATTGAATTTTACATTGTGAAGTATGCCGGTGTTTATGCTTTTGATCAGATTGCATTTAATTATTTAAAAAGGTGCAGACATGTTTTTAATATATTGGATGTCTACATTATTATGTTACATAACATCATACGCATTTAATCGTGTCTCATATATTCCTAATTTTTCGTCCATCACCACACCACGTGTAATATTATCGATTATTTTCAAAATTGTTTAGTTGTTATATTACTTATGTATAAACATAGCGGTTTCTCATCGTTTTTGCCTCAAAAGTACGACGTACATGTTTACTGATTTAATACTAGTATTTATAAATATTCAGGAGGTTTTTGTTGCCTAAGTCAACAGGATGAGTATTATTGCAAGTGTACACCGGGATGGAATGGAAACAACTGTGATCAGGGTAAGTGTAAACATATATTTACCAGTAAACCGACCATAATTATTACACTCAACTGGTGTTTTTCTGTACAGAGCTGCCGGAATGACAGGGCAAAAACTCCCCAACTCTTGAATTCGGGTTTGCTTTCTGCGTTAGAAAATTGGAAGTCGTAAAAAAAGGAATAGAAAATACCATTACAAGATTTTCAATTTTGATACAAGACCATACGAAGACAGGAAACCCAATTCCATATTGGATAGTTTAATGTACTGGCAGCATGTTTATACATTTTTGGAATTAAATCTATTTCATTTATTAAAAAGTAATGCAACTTTATGGGGCGTCATACATGTTTCACAAACATCTTTTATTGCTATGTGTTTCTGTTCTCTGATTGTATGCTGAATAGTTTGTATAAAACATGATTAACCCAACGTACTTTAAATGTATATTATGTAATCAAGTTGGTCATATAAAGCTACACATCTGTGATAACCTTTCGTCATGTCGTTTAATTTATGTGTAAATGATTCATTTTGATCATGGCAATTTCGCCGAATAATGTGTTTGTATTTTCTCAGCCGTACGACTTTGTGAAAATGAATCTATCGTTTGGAATTAATTAAATCGTCTGTTACAATTAATGCACGGGTCTTGAAATGTGTTACGAAGTGCAGTACCATTTTACAATATGATGACTAAAATGATGTATTTCCAATTCTTCCATATATGTCAGAATACTTGTTGATTATATATCTCGAACTTTATTGGAACCGCTTATATTAACAATTTTATAAATTTAAATCTCAGAACTAATAACACGAGTTGTTGGTATAAAAAATACTAGTGTCCTGAAATGGCATTCCATTAAACATGATCACTTGCGCAATTCATCGGCAGTCAATGTTGCGAACTATAATTATCGCAAGAAATATAGGCCAAGCCTAGCGTTGAAGTCACGCCGAAAGAAAAACACATTAAGGCGTTCTAAAGGAATCTGATTGTGTCTAGACTTGCACAGGTAAAATGGTTCATTGACAGAAACGTTTGAATTATAGTTTTGCAAAACAAATTGTCTTGTTATATACAATGTGTGAATATGAAACAACATACGGATATATAGACGATACTGTTATCCGCGAAAGTATTATAGAACAGACTCTGATATAATAAAGGAGTGGGTGTTTCATGCCATATGATAGTTATCATATTCATATATTGTTGACAGATAAGGTGTGTCCCTGTGACACAGACGAAATGAGAACTCACTGGTTCCCTGGAAGAATTGGCTTCATAGAAGAAATGTCTTGCTTATCAGGAACACACGGTGAATAGTCTATACAAAAGTTATTACAAAACAAAATAATATGACGTTGTCTGAGTTTCCTTCACACTATACATTGTTTTCTGCTCAGTCACTTCGAAGTTCCGTGTTCTGTTTTAATTCTACTTGTATGTGTGCCAAATACTGAATTAAATGTATTGTGTCTATTACGTACTAATTTTCATTTAATAACAAATCATTTTTTGAAGAATTTAAATACAGTTGACGTTTTTCTCTTCAATCCTTATCTTGCAATTTCTATAAGTTTCAAACATGAGTATCGTTGAAATTACAATACACAAAAATAGTATTAACGCTTTTAACCTATCAATTTTACAACATACAAAACCTTCTAAGTCTGCAGAGGGCATTAGGTTTATTTTTTTTATTTTTTTTATTGGTGTTCGTATTCAATGTTATACATAAATATACAACTATAATTAGGCTCATAATTACTCGTACATAATGCATAACGAATACCCAGATATTATTTAGTGTTAATATTTAGTAGTACTTGTAAGTTGATGATTGTATAACTGAATTAAAACAAATTCGCTCAAAGCGGTCCGCATTGGAACCATAGATTGATTGAAACTTGATACGATGCATGGGGATCATATAAAAATGTATCTCATGTGTTGTCTTATCAGGACGGATCACACGGTACTGTGACATGGACGGCGTTTACCGGGACCCTGTGTACAACTGTACGCGGTCCTTTATACTGGACATATACGACACGGTAAGCTCGATTTTGCTAAACACGACTGAAATTGAATGGTTCAACAAAAACGACAATTAAAATAAACAAAGGTAGCGATTGTATGCAGTCCCTATCAGGCATCAAATGAGTGCCTTTTTAAAAATGTATACCCTTCACTACAAAAGTCGGTTTTGCATCTTGATGCAGCTAAATACGTTAAATTAAAACTTAAATGCGTTTGATTTTTAAACAAAAACTTGTGAAATCATTAATATGAAATTATTGTTTTCACAAAATATATATACTACATATTATAACCAGTTATATTAATATATTATTTGTTTGACTTTGTAAAACAAATTACTGTGATATTCTCTCTAAATTGGCTTAATTGCAAAGACATGTACATGTTAGTATTTAAAAAAAATACCACATTTATATAGCGCCCCTTTTCATACAGTATGTGCGTTCAGAGGCGCTTCACATTTTCCCCCTAATCACTGGGTCATAAGTCGTCAGTTAACATTTTGGCGCAGTATGCAGCCACGGCAAATTGGCTTATTTCCCTCACAGGTACCCATATATACACCTGGGTGGAGAGGAGCAAATGCGTTTCATAAATTATTCAACCAGCCAAAAAACCCTATAGTCAGTGTATTAAAATAACAACCCGTTTTTGACCAAAAACCATTATACAATACTAGAGAATTCATAATCTTACATTAAAAATTGTATTTATAGGTTAGGTATACCAATTGGAAAACAACCGATATACTTACAAAATTAGACGACGCAATCACTGACTCAGAGGAACAGCTGATGGTCGGAGACGTGGAAAAAATACGTTTTATTCTCCAGAAAGTCGCACGAGACTTGGGTCAGAGTGACACGAAACCAGAACAAGACACCGATGTAAGGCGCCAATTATATTGATCGTGGTATATTTTTGTGTGACAGCATGGATAGTATTTTCTGTTTCTTTTGGTTTATTTCCTGTATGCATGTTATTGTAATGTGCTCAGGGAAATACTGGTTCATAAAAGTGTCTATACACGATGACGTATAGTTATTAGATATCCACATGCAATGCCTGTACAATGTGGACTTGTAAGAAGCCCTAGACAAAAATCGTCAAAACTTAACACAATATTAACATGTCAGCTTTATCTGTCTGTTAACATCAGAACCGTACACACACAATTTTACTGAATTAGATCAGCATAATGTAATTGTTGTTTTGCATGAAAAATCGTGTCCTTGTGTGTACGAATCGTGTATGGTATTTCTTGCAGGCTTTCTTAGATGTGGCTAACACACTATTTGATGAGAAAGTTGAATCAACGTGGAAAGTATTAATAAATCAGGTAAATTTACAGGGATTTTTGTAAGAGTGAGAACGCGAATGATAGTTGGGTAAAGGATAAGCCAATCAATGAACAAACATTGCTGTAATACATATAAGCAACTAGTAACATATTTCTATTTGTTTAATACCTTTAGTTTGGAATGTACACCCACACTTAAAATAAAACCATCACCGTTGCTCTGAGAAAGAGGGGCTTAATGCATGTGTGTAAAGTGTCTTCTCAGAGATTAGCATGGGCAGTCCGCACAGCTAATCAGGGACGAAACTTTCCGTGTTTACTGGATTGTCAATAAGAAGAGACCTCCTTTTAACGGAAAATACAATAAAAGCTGAAAGTGTAGTCCTTGTTTAGTCTGTGAGGACTGCACAGTTTAATGTGCATCGACACTTTACGCACATGCATTAACCCCGTATTACCAGAGCGAGGCTCAATGGCATGTTATTAATGCAAGAAAAGTTGCATTGTAGACAAGAATTGGTGCCGATTCAATTGTTAGCAGCGTGGATACGTTTGTGAACAACATGGTGAAGCAATCAAACGGAACAATTTACAACCATACCTTTATTAAATCAAACTTGTGTAAGTATTGCAATGTCAAGGGTAAATTCATTACACATTTCTCAACAGCGCATTATCATTTATAGTTTGCTTATGATGGTCTCGAGTATTTTGAACCACCTGTATGTTTAACTATTTTTTTTATTTCATTCTTATTATGCTATATGTAATTCAATGTTTTGTTGGCATGTTTATATCCTGAACTGAATTCATAGAAATGTATTACATATTTGTATAATTACAGTTGCAGCAATATCAGAAACATCGGACTGTTCCAAGGTGAATTTTCCGGAGGATACATTGGTCGATTACAGTAAAAACAGCGAGGACGATTACAAAGAGATCCTTTCATGGGCTAAAGGTCGCTCGAATAATATACGTGTCCCACGCGAGAAATGTACGTAAATCATAGTGTTTGAATATGTATAAGTCCAATATATGTACTTACAACTTTATAAACGAACGATGTGATGTTAAGCGCTACTTGTCATTTACATAACGGCAGATGTTCACTTTGTGTCGTGTACATGATTGTGTTATTATTGTTTATGTTTACCTTTGACTGTTATCAAACATAGTAATTGCAATTATATTGCAGACCAGGTCTACAGCGGAATTGTTTATCGCAATCTTTCACGAATCGTTTCTTTGAACTCCGCCATCGATAGGTATGAAATTGACTTGCATTCCAAATGACAGACAGTAGCAATCAGATTAATTCATGTAATGCATGGTTACAGGAAGTTTTTCTTTTAAAAGTTTATCGGCGGAAATACAACACTACTTTAAGTATTTACCTTTATACAATTGCTATTACTTCTTGTAACATTTCAATAAACTATTAGATATATATAATAATGAATGCATTTAGTCTGTAGTAATCAACTGTCAAAACAACAGGTTTTACCTATTTGGAATTATAAAGCATGTGACTGATAGTGTGCGATGTTATGACGATGACGTTAAAAATTACTTGTCTCTAGTGATATTGTAGTGATGTTCTTCTGGTGTGTTATCTAAGCCATTTAAATCAAACCAGATCTTATAATGAACCGTATTATTATTATTATTGTGTTTAACTTATTTAAATCAGAATTTTCACTCATTTTAGCAAATGGTCTGTGAACGCGCCCGTGATTTCCTTTGCCTATTTATCAAGTCAACCTGCTACGACACAAGTTGAAATATCTTTCGAAATAAATGATGTAAGTATTAGTGTTATAAGAATATCGTATCTCTTTCACTTATTAAAAACGGAGTTTACTGAGTTTGTACTTCGGATATAACGAAAGGTCAACAATCATAAGTCATATTTATATTGTATGTCAATACATATAAAAATATATATTTATGTGTCTTTTTTTCAGCGAAGCTTGTCCGACCCTGCCTGTGCGTATCTTCAATTCCATGAGAGGTTTATATTTTTTTCAATGTAATCATGATAAACTCAATGCATAAAATAGTTCATATCTTCACGTTGATTGCCTCCTTAATCAGTAAGGTTTAAATCAAACGGGAAACGTAAACACAAATAGTTTAACCCTAGTCTCTTGTGTTTTGCACGGTAATACAAATGTTGTAAAACATGTCACATTCAAACCGATATTCTTCTTCACCACTTTCAACAGCGGTGGCCCAAATGTCTGGTCTACTGAAGGCTGCTCACTGACTTCCTTTGACAGGAATACTGGAATTGTGACCTGCACGTGTAGCCACCTGACTAACTTCGCCGTGCTGATGAGTCCGGCAGAGTTGACGACTGAGGAAGTATAACAGCTTACTATTTGCCATTTAAAGTATAATACTCAACGACGCTTCTTTGAACACTTCTTCACAAATACTATACTGTTTAGAGACAAACTCGCTGTTCCCCGAAAAGGGAAGCTCACTGAACAATTAGTACTTTGTTCATAGCTGAGTGAATGCTTCTTAAAAGACACACCTTTCTTAAGCATAGTAAAAGATTTATAAGTGACAAATTGTGTTCCATGATATAGGATGCAATTTATATGTCGTTATGTGAGTTAAAAATCTGATTAATTGCATTTACTTTGTACTGCTGATACTGCTTTTGAACTGAGGTGACTATATAGGAATACTGATTAATTGACGAATATACAATTCTCAATCAACCTGAAATAACTTCAAGAAAACTGTTCCTGTCAACAGCGTTGATAGTACATGTACAATTATATATGTTTCGATATTTCTCTATACATAATTTGCAGTAATGCATTGTGTTCCTTTACAGGCGCACGCCCACAGCCGGGCTTTAGGGGTGTTCTCTATCATAGGGTGTTCTATTTCAATGGTCGGCCTTGCCCTCACCGTCATCGTACATCTTGTGTTCTGGAGGTAGTATGATGTTGGTTGTTTCTGTGTCGTGTTGGGTTGAGAAGGATTTGTTTTTCCCATTTCAACGTATGTTTGTAAAAGAATATGCCTCATAATATGCGCTTGTTAAAAAACTTTCATGTCTATTTTAGATCGCTCTCATCAGACCGGACTGTTTTGCTGATGAATTTATGCCCAACATTCTTCATTGGCTATATTGTGTTTCTAACCGGAATCGAGAAAACATCAAATTCGGTAATCTGATTTGAATATGTAATAACGCATTGTTGGCATCAGAAATATATAAGCTCGCTATAAAATTGTAGGGAAATGAAGTTGAGATTAAAATTTGAAATACTAATGGTTCGGTAAGTCTAGCAAACCTAACATTGTTTAATATACATGTTCATATACTTTTCAGACATTGCGGTGTGACATTATATTTTTTGCTATTGTCTTACAGACTGTATGCACAGCCATTGCTGTAGTCCTGCACTACATTTTCCTCGTCGTGTTCTTTCTGATGTTAGCCGAGGGATTCATGATCACCTACCTGGTGCTAAGCCCGTTCCGCAAACGGCGGATTGTGGTGCCGCTCATAATTGCTGCATACGGTACACTTTTTAATAATCACATACTGGCTCTTATTTTGAGTGTAGTCAGATAAACCTTTGTAAGATGATCGCTCCGTTCCGCTAGCATGGGGTATTGGTTCGGTTGTTATTTGCCGAATTTACTAAGACATTATGATAACTTTGTCGGTTTGAGTGTGTTCGGCTAAACCAAGTAGTTGTTTTGTGTGCGTTCAAATAAAAAAAAATATGATCTATTGACAATCACATCTTTGTACAATGATATATTGTATGTGTTTCGTCGTCTCTTGTAAAGGCAATATTATCGGATGTGCTCTCTCTTTGGGAATGTGATTTTCAATTTATTTTATAAAGATGGTGTTTAATTAACGTTTCAATTATATTTTAGCCATTCCAATGTTGATAGTTGGAATATCGATGGGCGTCACAAAGCTGAAAGGATACGGAAACGAGTCAGTGTACGTATATTTGATTTTAAAATTAAATTGAAATGAATAGGAACACATTGTATTTCATTTTATTTAACTTCGATAGTAAACTATGTAAAAAGAACTGTTATATAGAGTGGTAATAATGTGCATATAAAACTGCTTTAATGCATACGTTCTCAGTCTTGTTACCTAGTGATAGCAGGCTCGATCCCCATTTGAGAAGTGTCTAAAACAACCCAAGGACCTAGTTCATTTAAGTAAACGGCAGTAGTAGTCTGCCGATTTTGATATAAATGACTAAACCAAACTTAAAATCAAAATCATTTAAACACAAAACACTTTGCGAGATCGCCGTGGCGTAGTGGATATGGTGTTCGCCAAGCGATCGGGAGGTCACGGGTTCGATCCCCACAATGGGAGCGTTCTTTAAATATCCCAAAAGACACCGAGTACTGGTTCTAGTCCAAGAAAACGGCCTCGAGAGCGTTTCAAATAAACCTTTGGCTTTCGATGCAATCGAGCTAAAATAAATTGGTTTAAACTAAAACAATTGACTTTTTGTTTTAAGGAATTTAACTTATAAAATGGTATATACTGTTAAGATTTGCGCAACGTGTCGGTATGTGTAATCATACCTATACTTAAATACTTGTTTTGTACATTGTTATATAATTTCCAGTTGCTGGTTGACGGTCGATAGCGGTTTATATTGGGCGTTTGCAGGACCAATAATTGTGGTCGTCGTTGTGAGTTATAGCATATGTATTTGTAACATATACATTTAGATGTGTTATTGTATATATTTCATATTTTGTAGAACTAATAGAGATGTAATATAAGCGCTTTAAACATCTTTAAAATATCAAGTATCTTCCAATTGTGTTATACGTTACTTTCTTTTTGATACAGGTGTGCGAAAAAAAACTAATTAAAATACTTTAAATATTTCCTGCGTCATTAATGTCTCTGGTAGCGTCGGTGAATAAAGAGCGCTCTAGTGAAGCATGTTTAATAGAGGTTTACTTGTGTATTCATAACATATAAGAACGAAGTGATCATAAATTGATTTATTATGTGTGTGTTACAAATGACTGTTTTACATGTTTAGTACAGTTTTATAAACATTCATCACTTGCGATCTACTGAATAAACGTTTGCCTATGTAAGCCATATGATTTGGTATTTCAGGTAAATGTTGTCAATCTTGGGATTATCCTGAAGTTTGGGGTCTGTGGCATTTCCGCTATGGCAAAGAAATCGGATCTAGAAAAAATCAAGTATATTCCTTGTTCGTTTTCATGTCCCACTATTTTTAATCTTTATTTAAAATGAATTGCATGTTCTGTAACTTCCGGCATATGTTTTTTTGAGCAAAAGAAAATACGTTCTTTGTAGTATTTTACTGTTCTATTGTGGTTTCCTGTTAAGTTTAGTTAAGTACCCTGTAACAACGTTTGTTTTTTTTGTAGGTTTTGTTTTACCCGATTTTATGTATTGAGTTACCGACCGCTGAACATTTGTGAAGCTTTTGTTTTAGTTTATCACTTTCGAATGATTGACACACTTATTTTCCCCAGGACGGGCGCAAGGAGTGTCGGTGTGCTGACTCCAATGTTTGGAATCACGTGGCTGATCGGCGTATTTGCAGTCAATGACGCCACATTGGTCTTTCAATGGCTTTTCGTCATACTGAACTCACTGCAGGTAACGTTTGCCTTTGATAAGCGTATTTGGAGTTTGCCTCGATTCTACATGAAATCAGTATACATATAATGTATAGAATGTCTTTGTGTAAAATAAGGTCAATTTTCTTTTAATTTTATTTAAGTTTACAATGAACCCGATACAACGAATTTTGCTTTTAATATAAATTATTGTCTGAATTTACGTCGAAACCATTTAAATTGGCGTCAAATATTCAATATATGCAAAATGAATGTACAAAAAAAGCATGTGTAATAAATATCACTCACACGCAACAAACACCGGACGCGAATAACTGAAGTGGTGTCGCCGCTTTTGAATGGTTAATTTATGGTGTAAGATGTTTGTATGTATACAGGGAACTAGGGCGACACCCGTTATATATAAATCGCTATGTACGAATTTTAAAATATTTTTGTTAAATTGTATACTGTTAAACAAACTAATTGTATATTATATAGTACACTGTGCTATATGAGAAACGGTGCTGACAATATAATACGATGTAACCATTGGATAACCAAAGTACGGGATTTGCTTCAAAATGCTGGTTTTGTAGATGTTTGGATGTATCCAGAGTCAGTTAATTCAAATGTTTTATCCCTATATTAAGAACTAGACTTACTGATATGTGAATAGGTTTGTGGCGAAATGATTTAAATGTAAACAACTTATTAACTTTATACCAAGAATTGAAACATCGATTTGAATTATCTGATTTCCTTAACATAATCCAAAATTTTAATTTAAGAAAAAACATATCAAAATTAAGACTTTCGTCCCATATGTTAAATATTGAATCAGGGAGACATATACATATTCCTTAAAACGAACGTAAATGTAGTATATGTAGCTCAAATGATATCGAAGACGAGTGTCATTTTGTAATTGTATGTCCTCTGTTTACCGATATAAGAAAAATATATATCGACAAATTATATTATAACCGACCTAGTATGCATACATTTATTCTTTTCTTAACAAATACTAACACTTAAATTCTTACTAAACTCGCGATATATTGTAAAAATGCTTTTAACATGAGAACTGAGGCATTGAATGCAAATGTTGAGTAATATAATGGCCTTAGTATATTTTTCATACATTGTTAACTACCATTTTGGTCACTTTTGCATTGCTATGCATGTGTGTATTGTTTATATATTGTCAATTTCATATGTATAACGATGAACTGGACTTGTATCCAAAAAGCTTGATAGTATATCTATCTGCATTATTATTTTCCAGGGTTTCATGATATTCATTGTCAAGTGTCCACTGGACAAAAAGGTACGTCTTATTAACATGCATTGTGTCAACTGTTACTTAAGTACTTGTTAACAAGTATGAATATAGAACGTGAGTTCGTATAATGGACTTGTTAAGGGATCGTGTTAATATAATTTTATTTACTACTTTCCAGGATCATAACGCGTAGCATATGCTTTAAATCACAAATTAAATAGTTGTTAATATGTGCGATTGTTATTCCAACATCTAATGAAACAGCGCTTTCAATTGCTCTCCAATTTACATTCTCAAAATGAAGTACACGTATGTAGTTTTTGGGCATACTTATGACATAAAACGTCTTGTGTTTTAAGTGCTTCATTTATTTTACCGAAAGGTTCAAGATGCCTTCAAAGAGAAGCGCCGACGATTGTTCTCTGTTGAAAGTAGAACATCGGGTGAAAACACCAAGCACAAGGTATCTAGGGGAATAAATGTACATTAACAATCATTACATATAGTATACCTCACATGAGTATGTTTCTTCTTTGCGTATATAAACTACACAGGTCCATTGATTTGAATAGTGCCCGGTAAAGATGCGCGCGCATCTAATAGTGCCCGCTAGAATGTTGTGCAAGTTTCACAACGCAAATATATTTCAGTTACAGTTTCGTTGTACGAAAACTTAATAATTATCAGTCTAACATCTATATTTAATGTTATTAAATGGTTGCACATTGATGGAATTTGTTTATTGCAATTGACATATATTTGCAACATAATGTTCGGTAAACTATAAGAAATAGACAACCTCACTTCGGGCCCAATGGCAGAAAAGTGACCAGCCACGCAGCCCCGAATGGCAGAATAGTGACCAGCCAGGCAGCCCCTAATAGTTCGGTCCATATACTATTCGTGGCTGCCTGGCTGGTCACTATTCTGTCATAGTATACCTCACATAAGTATGTTTCTTCTTTGTGTATATACACTACACATGTCCGTTGATTTGAATAGTGCCCGGTAAAGATGCGCGCGCATGTAGTCAGCGGGCGCAATTCAGTAGATGCGCGCGCCTCTAATATTGCACGCTAGAATGTTGTGCAATAATGTTCGGTATACTATAAGAAATAGAAAACCCCACTTCGGGCCCAATGAAAGAATAGTGAACAGCCAGGCAGCCCCGAATAGTATATCGACCGAAGCCGAAGGCTTCGGTCCATATACTATTCGTGGCTGCATGGCTGGTCACTATTCTGTCATAAGGCCCTCAGTGAGGTTTTCTATTTCTTATATAGGGCCCTCAGTGAGTTTTTTTTATTTCTTATGTATCAGGAGACCAATTCATAATGTATACAGTATTCTGTTCTGAGGTCATGTGATGTGACCAGTTGTCTATACGCAAGATTCATCCTGCAATTGTAGATGAAGATTACAAGATATAATCAAATGTATAATTACTACGTTAAACGTGTTGATTTGTATAAATAAACATAATTTATATCAGTGTTATATTGATAATTATGCCTCATGTGTTTTGTTCATTTGCAGTCTGCAGATGGTTCAAAGCAAAAGGAAAGCTCGATGTGAACATCGTCACGAAAGCGACAACAAGTTGGATGAACATTTATGAGTATATAATATTATTATACTGTTCATTTCGATTGCTTAGCATGTATGCTGTAATTATTAACAATGTAATTCATTTATGTTTATTTAATCTATAATGTGCATAACGTTTCTTAAGTATTTGTGTTGCCTTTTTAAATCCCCTGCGCTATTGGTGAGCGTTTGTGACCGCCATGTGTTCTTTGGGAGTTGTTCGTCGTCAACGATGACATATGAACACTAGCATTTATTGTCAACTCTGCATGAAATGTGGCCAGAACATTTCGTCTCAGTATCTCTGTCCAGTTTGAAACTTGGTCACGTGGGGTCGAAACCAGGTCACCAGATCAAATTTAAGAATTGAATTATCGCTCTAAATGCCACACTTATTTCCAGTCTTCATCAAACTTTGTCAGAATACAATGAACAATCGGCCGAGTAAATAACTTGATCAGGTCGGGCCATCATTATTTCTCTTTGTCAATTATATTAGAAGCTTGTTAGAACTCTAGATTACACATTTATTGTCCAATATTTATGAAACATGGTCAGACAATGTTCACGATATTATATCTCGACCGACTTGCGGCCAAAGCCAAGCTCACCAGGTTAAATAAAACGAAACGCTTTTGAACACTCTATAATCTAAATGTAATATCCAAACTTCATTAAACTTGGATTTGAACATTGACATATTGTGACCCTGCTGACTTCAGCAAAGTTTGAAACTGGGTGTCATTGGGGCAAAACGTAGGTCAATATTTACACAAAATCTTGTGAACACTTTAGAAGTCACATTAAATACACAATGTTCTTGAAACTTTTACCGAATAATATATTCGTCGGGTAAATCTGGGACACTATGTCAAATTAAAAAAAAGATTGTAAAAACATTGAGTCATATTTATTTTTGTTTTTGCTCAATCATCATAAACATTTATTTAGCTTACCACATTTGTTCTTATGATTATCCGCCGATGAAGATATGGTTTCGATACATTAAAAATTATGAGACGGTGCCATTTGCCTTGTTTGAAAATTGTAAAACCATTTAAACACTCTAGGAGCCATATGTTTGTACTCATGATTTAACTGGCACATACTATCAAAACATTGTATTGTTATGATATCTGGGTTGAGTCCGAAAATGATTGTCGTGTGTTCGAGAACATGACTTTCAATTGCTTTTTTTTTTATCTCATAGCCTATTTCTTGCCTTATTCGTGTATTGGTTTCACACTGTGAGTCTATTACCTTGAATAAATGACCGCATTAGATAATAAGGATTTTTACTCATTCTTGTGCAGCTGAAAGTTTTGCTTTAAGTGTATGAAGTCAATGCTAATTTTCATTACATACCGATACTTTACTATACAAAATTGTGGGAATGGGGTTAATTGTATTTAAACTCGTATGCCAATTGGATACGGAGTGAATTAAATTGATGTACAATTAGTAACACATATATGATGAGATTGATTTCGATGCCTATTATATTACTGCATTCTTAAATTGCCACATTTTAGATATCAACAAGTGGAACTATGTGCCGCATAGGCATTGGAAATGTAATTGAAAACTTCTAGCTGATTATTTAAGTACATTTTAACTGAAATCGTAAATATTAAAAACTCAGCTTTGTGCAGCATGATATATATATGATATTGATGTTCATACATAAATGTATAATAAAATATGGCGTGTTCTGAGAAAACTGGGCAAAATGCTTGTGCGTAAATTGTCATCCCAGATTAGTCTGTGCAGTCCGCACTGGCTAATCAGGGACGACAATTTCCGCTTTTATGGAATTTTTCGTTTAAAATAAGTTTCTTCTAAGCAAAAATCCAATTTAGGCGGAAAGTGTCGTCCCTGATTAGCCTGTGCGGACTGCACAGGCTAATCTGGGATGACACTTTACGCACAAGCATTTTTCCAAGTTTTCTGAGAACAAGACACAAATGTATAATAAAATATTCGTATATAATGTGTACTGTGTTAGTGTTTATTTTAGACGTACTTACAATATTTTATACACATTTAAGCGAATGCGTATTAACAACACAATATTTGATTACAAATATACACATTTAAGAAATTATTATTTATTATGAAAAAAAAACCCAATAAACTCAATGATTACTTAATATGCAAACAATCTTAAGTAAATAATTGTTAAAACGAAATCGTGGGTTTATTATCAAGGCACAACGTCGAACGATAAACACATTTTCAAATGCGGAAAGTTAAGCTTAGTGATGTGACGATGTTCATTACTACTCGGTTTTACATGTTTGATAAAAAAAATGTATCATCTGTTTTGTCGAGCCGCTTTTGGAAAACATGATATAGCAGTCACAAATGTATGTGTGTTTGCGTTACGACAAACCTGTTGTCTGGACTGTAACTGTATTTTGTATTGTAAAATAACTTACAAACAATTTTTACCATCATTATACGAGGAGTCTCGGTTACCATCCGTCTCCGGACTGTGAATGTGTCATTCAATTTGAAATTAAAACAAAGTTATCACAAAATGTCACAATAATAGGTCAAAGGTCCAATTAGCAATTTAAATGTATTTCTTGTCTGCACTTTTATCATGCAATGTTACCAAGGTTCCCACCAATATACAACACAGGAAGACGATGTGCCTGGCAATGTCAAAAGTAAACGTTTAAGGTTAAATTTGGCGACACGACAGTTAGTGCGGGCTGTAACTTATACATCATGAAATGTTTAATTAATGTAACAAATATTTTCAATGTATGGATACTGCTTGTCCTTAGTAACAACCATTTCACTAGCGCCATGGTCAAGGGATGATTTAGAGGTCAAAGATCAAGTGTAGACTATAGCTTAAATGTCAACCATCCATTTTTGGCAAATACAGTTTTATTGACTCTTACTTCATAATTCATAAGGTATTTGAAAAATAACTTACCAGCAATGTTCACCAAATGGATAAGATGAACTTCCCATGGGCAAAGGTCAAGGGTAGATTAACCCATTTATGCCTAGTGGACTCTCCCATCCTTCTAAATTGGATCAATTTATTTCCAAAATTAGGGATGCCTAGTTTCTATATTTAGAATATTTCTTACAGAAATTCTTTTAAGCAAACAGCGCAGACCCTGATGAGACGCCGCATAATGAGGCGTCTCATCTGGGTCTACGCTGTTTGCCAAGGCCTTTTTTCTAGACGCTAGGCATTAATGGGTTAAAAGCCAAATGTTGAACATGTACATGATGCAGAAAAAGCATCGATAATGGTCTCGACCTCTTGCCAACATAATTTGTGTACTTTGATGAGATCAGGGTTGGCTTTATGCGTTACTTATGTACACTCAAGGGTACTTTGAACGCTTTTATAGTGATACTTTCTCAAACACAACTCAAACATGACATAGTGATCGAGTAAAATATGTGTTCTCATATTTAATGTTAAAAGCGTATTTTGTGTATTAATAAGATTGCAGAAGGACTGACCACTTAAATAGCCCTGTATTTTAACACAATTACTTCCGCACGTGCAACAAATGTATTACAAAATATCACATCACACATACTGAACGTTTTCTATGCAATCAAACCTACTCCATCTTCATATTAGAAAACATTTGTATTGATAAGTCCTGCATAAGTGTAGTATCACGTCCTTCAAACTCAAACTTCACGAAGAACTGAATGTACCCTTATTCGAGAATA
Organism: Dreissena rostriformis; assembly: GCA_007657795.1. NCBI lineage: Eukaryota > Metazoa > Mollusca > Bivalvia > Myida > Dreissenidae > Dreissena > Dreissena rostriformis. The sequence goes on along the minus strand of VMBQ01001927.1, from coordinate 79,552 downwards.
GATAAACGCTCCTATGGCATTCCGCTTCACTTATAATTTCTCGATAAGGTAAATGTGTCAAGCTGTTATCAATGCAATACACACGGTATTGAGTTACCAGAAATGGTTTCGTATTAAGTAAATGTTCGATTGCGATCACCTGGCAGATTGAGTCATCTTGCAGATAATTATTTTATATTATGTTGCACGTAAACTGATAATTCGTTCAATAATAATTCGGCAAGCGTAAATCAATTCGAATTCATTTCTCGGAGATAATATAAACATATGATTTATTAGCTGGTGCTTCAAAATTTGGAAAATATGTTCAACACAAAAACACGAGAAATTATTAAAAATATAAGTGTTGTTTTATAAGTGCCTTTGAGAGTATAGTTAAGGTTATTTAAAATGACCATGCGTACCGTATCTTGATTTATTGTTGAGCAATAACTTTGTTTTATTTGTATATTGTAATGATATATTGTTAAAAAACATAATTTGAATTTTAATGAACCTCAATTACATTTCCAATGCGAATGCATGTGTTTCCAGCAATATACACAACATTCTATCATATAGTTGCCGCCTTAATTGTACCTTTCGTTCTCTCGTGTCACCGCCAAAAGTAAAGCATTCAATTAGTTATATCAACAACGTAATCAGCATTTTATTTAAAATAATGAAAATGACCATAACATTTTACTGAGTGCTCATCCAACTTGTCATTAAACTATTCGAGCGGTCGTATAGAAAAGATTTTAAAACAGCTGTAATACCGTATAAGTCATTAGTCGAATATACTGACGATGACGATGACGCTGACGATGCCGATGGTGATGACGATGACGCTGAAGATTCCAATGCCGATGGCGCTGGCGATGACGATGCCGATGCCGATGACGATGACGATGACGACGACGACGACGACGACAACGACGACAAAGGCTTCCACGTGTATACCACCAACGGTTTACAACGCAAAAATATTAATGGGATTGCATATTTCTCAAGTGATTTTCGCCGGTATACAAAAGGTACTGGGTTTTACTCTTAACTCCAGTTTATGAACGCTTTGCGAAAACGTTCACATGTGTTAACCTCATGAAACCCATTTTGTCGAATTATCTACGAAATTTCTATTCGCCACGCATTTACTAACATTGTTAAATGTAGTACCTCAGCCGTTAAAGCAGTTCTGAGCACGCTTAATTATCACATCGGGTCATTTAAAATGCCTTATAGTTTTAACTCAGAAGATCGTTTCAACAATTCGCGTATCTGCTTAATCATACAAACAAATATTTAAGTCGATTGTTTCCGTTCATGAAATTCGATGAGTGAGAAGACAATTTCAACGAATGCAATAACTTAACGACACAATGAAATGACATTTGTTTTACTTCACCAGCGAAACACTTGTTTTATTCATGAAATCCTTTCTACGAACACTGTTGCCCTTCCTTTAATTCAAGCATGGCAGTTGTTACTTACTGGCATACGAATGTACCCTTAGAACTTGAAAATCCGATATCCCAGAAAAGTTTTGAGTTTTGTAACTGACCGCCGTGATATGGCTGCAATTCAATTTCAAACGGTGAAAAATAAAACTTAAGAGCATAAAACTTTCTCGATAAAATAATGAAGAATACACCTTAAGAGAGATTATCAGGAGCAACATTTCGTGTGACGATGCGCTTGTCTTTCCTCAACAATATAGCACAATACAAACAACAAACTGCACTATTTCTTTAATTTATTGTCAAGCAGAAAAACACTGAAACACAGTGTTTGTCATTACACACACATTATGCATCGTGCTCATCTTTCGTTGGCTTCTGTGTTGTTATAAACATAGGGAAGACAATAATAATGACAGGGAAATATACCAGAGATAATAATTAACGAAACATAACAAATTAGAAATTAAACATTAAATTGAGGAAACCAATGTACCAATGTATAATAAAAGAAGCTGTTGAAGTTCAAGGCATGTTCTTGATCGAGTTAGCCTCTATTTTGTTTACAACGTCCTTTGTAGGCAAGCTTTACCTTACTGTAATCAGAACAAAATAAAAACAACATTAATAATACATATAGCCGTGATAACATTTGACATAATGTTCTTGCGGTATATATTGGTGTATGTGTTTCACATGTTTAACTCTTTGTATTCACTTTGTAATGTAAACGGGTTTCAATATTCAAGATTTATTTACAACAGTTCAAGAAGGACAATGGCCCATGTGAACACATTTCAGTACATGCAATTGCTAATAACATTACACAACATATATACATAATTTGACAAGTATTTAAATTATGAGTAACCGTGGTTGCAAAACAGTTTAAATACTTCATTAATAAATGCTACAATTCAAACATTAACAGCAGTTAATAATACGTAAATTTACTCGTCGCACAAAACCAATGTAAAACAATAACAAGAACTAATACAAAACTACTGAAAATACAGGAGTCGCTGAGTATACAAATCCCATAGTGCATTGTATTCCTTTAAAATTTACATTTATATAAAATTATTTATCCTAAGGAATTCACAAAATTGTAGCCAAACTATCGATTGTTATTATGTGTGAACCCTTATATTCGAATCATAAGTTAGATACATTTTCGATCATATTTTATAATTACTGTTTATCATCATGATGAATGGATTGCCCGCATTATTATATCACTTACTTGCATCTTAGTATGCATTTGTTGTTGTATGTTCGTCCGTCCTTACCGCACACAGGGTCCAACATTTTAGGGCAGGGACATCTGATCACTGGGGGACATTCGCCTTCACTTTTGAGACGAACACAGCTGTGGATAGTCGAACTATTGAGTTAATCGGTTAAAACAGTAAATCACTAAATGGAGTAAATATGTTAATGGTTTAAACTGGTTTTCGAGCTCTTATCCTTTAGCAGGGTATATATTGTTTTACAAACTATTGAAATATATTGTACATTATATCCAAATATAATCGCACATGATTTAACAGAGCTTTACATAATGTTATTGGTCATACTACTGATGTATTTACCAATTTCACATGCATTCATTAATTGCATTTTTTAATAACATTTAAATTTCTTATTGCTCTGCGTCACACAAAAGTAAAATATTTCAACAATGTGTAAGGTTTATATATATATATATATTGTTTACTAAAAACTCACGCGCATTGGAGAACACATGCGTTCCCGTAGGTTTTGCCATCCACTCCACACACAGGGTTATACTCCAGCGTACAAAGGCACGGATCGGTACATTCGCCGTAACTGCGAAGATCAACACCGCTGTGGAAAGTCGAATTATGGGGTTAATCGAAGAATCGGTGAATCGATAAATAGAGTAAGTCGTGTAATGATTCAAATTGGTTAATAAGCGCTCTATCTTTAAGCTGGGTATATATTGTTAATACACTGTTGAAATATTTAGTAAATGACATCGACATATACTAGCAAATGAAATCAAATGACAATAAAAGGAAACAATTTATACAGCAGTTCTTTGATGTTTGCATTTTTGTAACACTTTTGACTTTCTGACAGCAGTCCGTCACACAATTTTAAAACGTGTTCAACAATGTGTAAGGTTTTATGATTGACAATACTTATATACATATATTATTGACTCATTAAAAACTCACGCGCATTTGAGAAGGCATTGGTTCCGATAAGATTTGCCATCACACCCACACACTGGTTTAAATATTTTAGGGCATGGACAACTGGTCTTTGGGGGAGTCACTGGGGATGTCACTGGGGGAGACACTGGCGGAGTCACTGGGCGCGTCACTGGGCGCGTCACTGGGCGCGTCACTGGGCGCGTCACTGGGCGCGTCACTGGGCGCGTCACTGGTGGAGTCACTGGGGGAGACACTGGCAGAGTCACTGGGGGAGTCACTGGCAGAGTCACTGGCAGAGTCACTTTGGGAGACACTGGGTGAGACACTGGCAGAGTCACTGGCAGAGTCACTGGTGGAGTCACTGGTGGAGTCACTGGCAGAGTCACTGGCAGAGTCACTTTGGGAGACACTGGTGGAGACACTGGCAGAGTCACTGGCAGAGTCACTGGTGGAGTCACTTTGGGGGACACTTGGAGAGTCACTGGCAGAGTCACTGGCAGAGTCACTGGCTGAGTCACTTTGGGAGACACTGGGGGAGACACTGGCAGAGTCACTGGCAGAGTCACTGGTGGAGTCACTCGGGGACATTTGCCTTGACTTTGAAGACGAACACAGCTGTGGATAGTCGAACTATGAAATTAATCGGTCAAAGAAGTAAATCAGTAAATGGAGTACATAGGTTAATGTTGTAAACTGGATTACGAGCGATTATCCTTAAGCTGGGCATATATTGTTTTAAAAACTGTTAAAACATGTTGAACATTATATCAACATATGATCACAAATGATTTAACACAGCATTGCATAATGTTATTGGTCATACTTCTGACCCACTTACCAATTTCACATGTATTCATTATTTGCATTTTTGAATAACAATTTACTTTCTAAACGTTCTGCGTCACACTTAAGTAAAACATTTCGACAATGTGTTAGGTTTCATGATTGACAGATATAAATATATTATTGACTAAAAACTCACGCGCATTGGAGAAGACATGGGTTCCCGTAGGTTCTGCCATCAACCCCACACACAGGGTTATACTCCAATGTGCAAATACACGAACCGGTACATTCGCCGTAACTGCGAAGATCAACACCGCTGTGGAAAGTCGAATTATGGGGTAAATCGGTTAAAGCAGTACATCGATAAATAGAATAAGTCGGGTAATGGTTTGATTTGGTTAACGAGCGCTCTATCTTTAAGCTGGGTATATAGTGTTAATAAACTGTTGAAACATTTAGTAGATTATATCGACAAATAATCGCAAATGAAATCAAATGACAATAACAGGAAACAGTTTATACATCAATCCATTGATTTGTGCATTTTGTAAAACGATTGACTTACTGACAGCATTTCGTCCCACAATTGTAAAACGGTTCAACAATGTGTACGGTTTTATGATTGACATACTTGCATATTATATTATTATTAAAACTCACGCGCATTTAAGAAGGCATTCGTTTCCGTAAGTTTTGTCATCACATCCACACACCGGTTTCCATATTTTAGGGCAGGGGCAACTGGTCACCGGGAGAGTCATTGTGGGAGTCACTGGGGGAGTCACTGGCGAAGTCACTGGGGGAGATACTGGCGGAGCGTCGACAGCACCTGAATCAACTTTATAGAAATATTGAAACTCCATAACAATATCATGGGAAAAACCATAGCAACACACTCTAGTCTTTGTTTACGACAATTGGCCATTTTCTTTTAAAAACGGGACAATTTTATAAATGCTGTTACCCTATTAATAAAGGAACGCATATTTTCCATCGCACTAATAAGTACACAATCATGTAAAATTACTACATAAGTAATAAATGTGCAATACTAGGCCATTTAAACAAATATGTCCTATGGAACTAATAAGCAGTGTGCATAAATACTTATATTACAAGCTTTTTAGATGTGATTCTATAATCATTCTATGCTCCTAACGGTAGCTACCAACAAATTACATATAACTGATTTTCATTCGTTATAAACTCAATTTTGTAAATCATATTTGACAATATAAGATTTGTTCTCTAAAATCATGAAGACATAACAACACGCACGTTAATGTACGCAGAAGTAAATTCATACCTAGCGTTAACAGAAACAACAGCATGGTGGCCACAAACATTATCCGCATCCTGAAATAAAAACTCTTTTCAATATTTCCGTTTATTGCACAGTTTGCTATTTTTGAAAGTCAAAAAACAGTTTGTCATGTTTATCAGTTTTAAAACTGTCACTTAACTTAAACAACTTAAAAAAATTCATTAAATTTATATTAATGGAGATTTATGCTTTGTTGTTAGAGTGCTCTTAGACAAAATATAGGAACTTTGGTGAAACGGTACTATGGTATATGGTTACATGCCAACTGATTAAATTCATTTTGAACAATACTTACGTTTATAGCTGGAATTAAAAAAAAACAAGTATTCTCCGAATATATAGTATTATGTAAAAATCGCATCAATAAAAGAGAAAATGTACATAGATAACACAAACAAAAAAGTTCCTTAAATACAAAAACACAATAACATTCTCTCGACAGTAGCGTATGTTGAACAATTGTTATGAAAAGAAAAGAAAACAAAATCGCGCTGTTTATATACTGATTGCAAACATGATTAAGGCTGGATTTAATCGCAACTCTGTTTGATCTATTGTTGCACTAAGTTCGCAAATCACACAATCCAACAAAATTGCGCAAAATTAACGTTTTAACGGTTCTAGCTGCTGCATCTTAAATGTTGTTAACACCTCAATGAGCAGAATGTGCATACGAAATCGTTTGCAAATTGAACAACGAAACATATTGCACGAAAGCAATAAGTTAATGGCTCCAGCAGATTTATCTTAAATGTTGTTTACACCTCACTGAGCAGAATGTGCATAAGAAAGCGTTAACAAATTGAACAACTCAACATATAGCAACGATTTAATGGCTCCAGCTGTTTTATATTAAATTTTGTTCCCATCTCAATAAGCAGAATGTACATAAGACAGAGCGTAGCAACGCGCCTCACCCGAAGTGTGCATAGCTCGACAGCATTTATACTAAGCGTTTGAATACTAACTATAAGAATAAATCAAAATACGTCTTTATTTGTGCAAGTAATTAATGATATTGATAACACCGTTTGGTTATTTAGTGGGCTAATTTATTTTAACATTGTAACTGCAAACCACAATTCCAGCATGGTAAGGAATACCTTAAACGCTGATAATTCAGACGATACATTTTCCTTTTCTTAAAATATATAAGTGTTCTCATAATAAAGTAAATGCATTAAACAATGTATTTAACTGTTTAGGATATCTGTTATTGGTCAGCTAGATAAGTCGATTCTTATACTACAGGAATATCAACCTGTTGTTCACTGATATTGGCAGTCGAATACATTAATATATAGTAAAGAATTGTGCGAGTATGTTCTTGCTAAAGAGTTGAATACTCTAGACACAAAACACAAACACGCATCAAACGTAAATCTTCATCCAATCATTATTTACTAAGGCTGCTATATAAGCAATAATCCTTTTCAAAGCTGCGACAGTATCGGCAAAATTAGCGTGTATTAATAAATAAAGCCCGTCACATTTGTAACATCTTATGCACCATCTTGTGCTGAACAAAGTGCAAACAGTTTTGTTTGTTTAAGCATGCAGGTAATGTCAATTAATGGAATACAGCACGACGCATTATATGTCATAGCAGGCTGATCCCGACCCAAAGTAGAGCGCACACGAATGCATGCTTTAATATGTTTGCAACTTGAAAGTTAATGTTTATTTTTGAGTTTGCTTGTTCAAGCCTATATGATTATGCTAGTGTGTAACCCTATACGAGTTACGTCCCTTATATACCAATTTGTCATTCTATCATTATTGCATCAGAATCTAGTCGGTTGTTATTCAACACGATGTTGGCTTAATTAATCGTAAGTTTGTACCACATTAAACTTGTTATATACATACATATATGTGCACACATGTATATCATATGTCTTGATTGTAAATGGGGTACAGTCCTTAATTATTCTTTGATACGCATGCATGGTGTACTCTTTATGACTACTGTACTTTCAGAACAAGTATTCACTGTAATTCGTTTTATTTTCAGACGGTGTTCATTGTCGATGTTCAATAAACAAGAGACAAATAGACCACGTTCTTATTTAAAGCCTACTAATAGAAATGTAGCGATAATGTGTTCTTTCCAAAATATAATTATTTATATTAACAATGGCAATGTTTCTATGAAGAAAACTCATCTGGACAGAATGCAGACACGTATAGAAAAGAGATTCAATCTAGTAAATAGCGACAACAGCCTAGCCCAATAACACACCATACGTTTTGATTCAACATCGAATCATCTGAAGTTTTTTCAAACATACACGCAGAAAAAGACTTTGTAACGAATTGTTTGCTTTTAACCAAGCTAAAATAGAGATTTGTAAAAGAAAAATATTCTAACAACCGCAAATAAATTACCAATGTTTAGTTTTGACAAATATTGGTGATTTTACCATCATCAATTAATTAATCACAAATGTTAAATGTATACCGATTATACTGTTACTTGTGTATTTTGAAAGGTAAGGTGCCCAATGTTAACGAATTCTGCAAAACTTGCTTAATACAAGTATAACGTGTGTGTATATTGGTGCTTTAAAAACATCCTGTAAAGAGTTTTTCCAATATTGTGATGCAATATTGGACATGTTTGTCCATCGATGCAGGTATGAACATATTATCGAATATTTTCTAATACTTACTTTTGAAACAAAACGCAAGTCTATACGTGTTCTCAAAATGTTCTCACATGAGTGTTCTCAAAATAAATTATGCAATAATATTATTGAATAAAATAATTGGAACAACACTAATTGAAGAACGGTGATTTTAACAAAAAAAAATTTGTTTACTACTCACTAATTTGCTCCCATTAAATTTCCATGTGTTATATTTCAATTGAGAAAGACGAGCACACTAAGAAAGTTGCCATATATAAAAATGAAATACATTTCAAGTAAGCAATGAAGACAATGAGTCTGTTGTTGTTGTTGTTGCTTTTGTTTAAAGAAAATTATAATCTGCAAGTATTTGCAGATACATCCATATCCGAAAAAGAGTTATGGTTGTCCATGTGCTGTTCTTTTTTTAGTTTGTGATATTAAAGATTCAAGATTCAAGATTTTATTTACAGCATTTCCAGAAGGCCAATGGTCCATGTAGACACATTTTAGTACAAACAATATAATAACAACATAAAAATACATATAAACATAATTATAACAAGCACATGAAATTATGAGTAAGCGAGGTTACACAACTTTTTAAATAATAATTTCATGAAAAGTGTCAATAAATAATTTACAGCAGGAAATACATATTAACCGTAATAATAACATTAATGAGGATTACTCATACTTATCAATACATATTGCATTAATTTAACATACATTTACTCTACAAACAGAACCTAAAGAGGCGTAAACAAGAACTAACACAAAAATACTGATTATACGGGATTTCATTCACATACAAACTAAAAAACAGCAGCAATTTACATATTTCAGCTAGTGCAAATAGTCGGCAGAATACATAGATAGACGACATGCATGATATACGTTTACTTTAAGAGGAGTACTCATACCTATCAATACATAATGCACTAATTTTAACACACATTTACTGTACAAACAAAACGTATGAGGCGTAAACAAGACTTCACACACACATACTGATTATACAGGATTTTATTCACATATAAAATCAAAATAAGCAGCAATTTTATATTTTAGCTAGTGCAAATAATCGTCAGCATAAATAGATAAACGACATGCATGGAATACGTTTAATGGGTAAAAATACATCAAATGTTGATGTAATTCAAAATGCAGCATGGACTAAAGCACTAAGTTTGTTTAACACAGATTCACTATCGGAAGACATTCATTCTAAATTAATTGCATATTTGGTTTTTCTGTAATATGAAGGTTCCTATATTTACATCTTTAATCTGTATATAAGTTGCATTCAATCACAAAATGGCATTCGTCTTCTAAACGATTACAGACAATACATGTCCTTTGCTCAACAGGTGTAGGGTTGGGCATAGACCATCTGTCACGTTCTATTCTCAATCTATTAGAGGATACTCGTAACCTAGTAAGGCTAAATCTGTACTTTTTAATATAACATAATACTAAGTATGGTTGAAGTTAAGATTTTGCTATATTTCTATAAAAAAATAGCTCTACTCGAGTTTACTAATCGGCTGCTCCAATTTTGGATACAATTATCAGAAAGTCGTTGTTAAATAGTTCAAAGAAATACGGTATCGTGACCGACATCCTGGAAATACCAGGCATCAACAAATCCAAGTGTGCATAGCAAATTACGTTATAGGGAACACCAACGTTTGTTTTATTAGGGTATCTTTCACAATCACTCAACAATGTAAGGTATTTGTTATTGAATTTATTACAATGAGAATGTTATATTTTAACACAATATTTTATAATGTTATAATATCTACTTGTTTGACAGTTGAGACGCCCAAGTTCGCAGTATATAAACTCGTTTTGAGTACTTCTTTTAACACCCATCAGGCTTTTACAAAATTGCCTATGAATACGTTCTTTAGCATCGCCCTTGACAAAACCCCAAACTTCACTTCCCTTATTAAGAATAGGTGATATAATTTTATCAAACAAATCTAGTCTGTGTTTCACAGTAATGTCGGTTAATTTGTAAAGGTATTTGTTCATCTTCAATATAGCCCTCAAGGCTTGGCCATCTTATGTGCTTTGTGCATCAGAGAACGAACCACCAGTAGTGAATACGGCACCAACGTAATTAAACTACGTACAAATCTCAATCGCAATATCATTGTAGTGGAACGAAATATTGTTTGGCAACCGTCCCCCTTCTCTGAATATCATTACTTATGTTTGATTGCTATTCACTACTAACTTCCAGCGTTTACAAAATTCATGAAATATACATTTAGATTTTGCTTTAGTTCCTCGGCTTTATTTGCAAAAATAATGATATCATCTGCATATAACACAAGGCATAGCTTGAAATCATCTACATCTATACCATTTATGCCATTTTCAGCGAACACTGATTCTGAATCATTTAAAAACATAGAAAACAGAAACGGCGATAAGCATTCTCCATGCCGGAACCCTAGCATACATTCGAAACCTTTACTTAATTGATTACAATATTTTACTCTAGATGTAACAGAAGAGTATATCGATTTTACAATTTAAAAAAAATGCCTCGTAACCCTAGTTTAATGAGTTTGCACCAAAGGTTTTCTCGGACTCCATATTCAAAGGATTTATTAAAATCCACTAATACACAATAAAGCTGCTCTCTTTGATTGAATAAGTGTGTCAGAAGACCATGCAGTACAAAATAAATCAAGATAGCTCATATTTTATATAAAACCCGCCTTTGCTTCAACGTATACATAATAATGTTCCGCCAAATGTGAGAGTCTAATGTTTAAAATGCGATTAAACAGTTTTCCTAACATACTCAATACTGTTATAACTCTATAGTTATTTTCGTCATTTATACGACCCTTCTTGTGCAGAAGCACAACAAAACCCTCAGACAAGGAAGTTGGAAAATAACAACTATCAAATATTTTGTTAAACAGTGTATGTAGATATGGCAAAAGATTGTCTCTTTTATGGACAAAAACTAATTTATATGCCTATCAGGTCCTCCACTTTTATTAGGTTTCAATTCCTTAATTGCTGTATTAATTAGATCTATTGAAATGGACTTATTTAATTCAGCAAACACTACACTAAATTCGTTTCTCTCATACCGCTCCAAGAAGTAGATAACGTCCTCATCAGGCGTACAAAACAAACTGTTTGGATTATTAACGCTTTTATAATATTGTTCAAAGGAACTCAGGGAAATATTGGACTGTTGAATTCCTGCAGATTGTTTGAGCATATTCCAGTATATTTAAGCATTGTTAAAGCTGGATTGTTCGAGATTTCGGGTTTGTGCCTTTTCGTAATGTAATTTATGTTTTCGTATACATATCTTATAATCTGACCTTGTTGTATTAAGTACCATTCTGTTTACATCTGTTTTATTATTTCTAAATTTATTGAGTTGACCGTAAAAAAATCCCTTTGTACAGCACATTCGAGAGAAAACCAAGGTTTTTCATGTGTTTTTTGCTGTGAGCTTACATAACTACATTTATTTCTAATTTAACGTTTGTAAAAGGGAGGTAACTCCATCTATAAGAAAGTAACAAATTCTAATACTTTTAACTACAAATGTATAATCATTTTTTCTTTATGCGCTAATTGTATAACTTGTTCATTCTAAAACATATTTGATTTACGTCCCTGTCAATATAATTGACCCGAACAAAAAATGAAACGAACTGCATACTATGTTTTAACATTAAAAGCTCTGACGTGTATGTTGTTATTTTTGGATAAATATATCCATATTAGTAAAGTATACTTGTTAAAATCCAACATTTCCCATGCATTGCCTTTGTTAGTTATGGCACGATAATCTTGTAAATCATTAGTTGAATACATATGATGTTCTATTCTTTTCTGCCTATTGTTCTTTCCTACATCCTTCCTCTGACATATTTAAGTTGTAAATCTATAATTGCATAACGAAATATAAATGTATATCATCATAACCTATGAATTGACGCAATAACCCTTAGCAGTAGTTTAACCTTCGTGAAAACAGCAATAACGCGCGGTATAGTGACGTCATTTTGCAATATTTGCTCAGCATGAACACCGGAATCGAAACCACTCATCAATGAAAGAGGTTTAGCTGTTTTAGCCTCGTAGAATAAAAATACCTCTTTTCAACACTAACGTAGTATACTTTCCCTCCCATACACCGATACACTACTATAGTAAACGCGATGTCCGAAACATTCAATTCGAACAGATAACGATGTGTTAATTCATATCATTAGTTACCGAAGATATGGCAATATGATGTTTCATGAAAAGAAATGATGTTAAGTAATAGAATGTGTATTACATAAGTCACTTATGACATGTAAATCTTGTTTTTGTAACTATGCGCGTGTGTTCTTTTATATAACTAGTTACTTTATAACATTTCCTTCTTCTTTCGTGAATTAATAATTTGATTCTCTATTCGTAAACAAATATCGCATTGTTTCAGCTTAAGTATGTATTTTAAGTGCTGTTGTTTTTAGCTTAAATACATATTTTACTGTTTTTCTAAGAATGTAGATATTCGCAATGCAATAACACAACTGGAGCAAGTATATTTAGAAAATAAAATGTATTAGATAATTAAAATAGATCCATATTTTCTCCAAAAATAAAATTCGATATAACCGCAAACTTCTCAATTAATTAGCAAACAATATACCAACAAAATGTAAAACAAATTTTCATAAACAAACATGCATTCAATAGCATAACGAAAAAGATGCATCAACGATTCGCGATAAACCTAAACATACATGGTCCCATGACTCGTGTATTTGCAAAAATATCCTTCGCTTAAAAATAACACGAGTTTTTAAACTACTCTGCATATTTCTTAATGGGTTGCTAAACCATTGAGATGACACTCGTTTTGTTTACGTTATGCTTGGTTACGATTCGAGTACTATTGACTATTAGGATTATCACTATTACTAGGTATGTGTTGTTAACACTTAATTATGTACATGAACCAGATATATACGAATTTCGGTCACTTTGAACGCAATTGTTGCGCTGTTTAGCTTTGTAGCTTTCGCGACGTAAAGAGGTAAAGGTTAATAACAAAAACTGTTGTTGTTTTCTAACAGCACGCTTTTTATAATCTGAAAAAGACGATAATTTGTTCAGGTAATTAATTGGTTATGTACAATGGGCGTATTTTTTTTTTAAATAATGTCTATAATTCGAAAGATAGTCTATGCCATCCATATAAACTATAGTATTGAATTGTTCTCATTTAAAAGCAATACGCAAAATGTGTAGGTTGTTGTCTGCAGTTAAATGATCGGTAATAGCGGTAAAACACATAAAATAACCCCTCGTGTATACCCGTGTCTTATTATTGAGACCAAAGATCCATGTTAAGGTAGTACAACTGTTATGGGCAATATTCCCAAACCCATTTAAAGTATTAATTTCATAAACTTCATACTATATATTGCCTTATTACACATTTTTAGGGTGGCTTTCCATGCAAAAACAAATTATGATTTTTTCTGCATGATGACCCATACTTAGAATTGTCTTCATTTTTAAATTACCCATGGGGATGAATAAATTCAATAAACTCATATGTTTTAGATTTTTTGTAACAATTGTGGTATATTTAGTACAGAATATAAAAGTAGATGATAAAATCATATAATACAAGACAATTGAGAGATAATAATAATGATAAAAATCTGATTTATTATGTAAGGTCCTTAAAAACAATAAATTTGACCCGTGCATGCAAAAACGACTCATACAACATTATCATTTTTTTCTATAAGTTATATATGAAATTCTTAAGAATGTGAGCATTTATATTTCTTCAAAGACATGTTATTAGCTTACATCGAATTAAAAAAGCAATTTGCCGGTGTATATTTTGAAAAATCTACTAAAATCTAATAGGACTTTTAGAAATATTTTGAAAGAAATTCAAAACAAAATAATAGGAAATGGTAAAAATATGCAAAATAAACAGCATGCATAACATTTACAAATTCAGTTAACACCTTTAATGTTCTAACTCACTTAAAAATATATTTAATACATCATGCATTTATGCTAAATCTGCCAATGTAGGGATGGCATTGGTGAGGTGGGGTTGGGGGAGGGGATGGAGGCATGTAGCAGGTCTAAAATGTGAAAAAAAGAGTTACAAAGATGTATATATTTCTCTGTTAACTGAGATAAATAAAATTATTAGATTGCAATTATAATGACCACTACATCAGAAGCTTCTGTTCATTTAGTAACAATGTACACATTTCTCACCTTATCTGAATGGTAAGATCACTATTACTCAAAATAGAAACAAAAACTCTCATAAAATGGATCATACGACAACTCAAAACGTACTCAGGGCGCTTTGATGAAATGGTATGAACATATTAAGGGCATAATGGAGATTATGCATTTCCCTTTTTGTTACCTAAGTTGAACGGTGAGATCACTGTTATTTAAAAATAAATAAAGAAATGCACAAAATCTGACTCACAAAATGACTAAAAACATACTGAAGGTACTGAAATAAAATGTGCTATTGTAATTTTCTTTCATATCATACATTAAAGTACTTATATATTTTTGGAACAACTTTATCTTATATTTTTTTTTTAAAGTGACCCTAGGCATGCCTTCAGCATTTCTTCAAATAAAAACATCACGTATTGCAACCTCTCCAACCCGATTATTAAGCATTTTCAGATGCACAAGTTTTAGCCCTGACCAAGCAATATTTTCAGCCGAAGGCCTTTTTATTTAACCACATGAAATGATTGGGCTCAATTTTGAATAGTTTTGGGCTTTAGCAATGTTGAAAGCACCATGTTATTTGACAAAGCCATTTGGGAAAAGCTGTAGGTTTTTAGATCTTTTGAAGGCAAATTCACAAATTGGAGCAATTTTCCAAGTGCTTCCACATGACATAGCATTGTGTGCATTTTATGTTTCACCAAGCAATTGTAGAACTAAATCAACTTGCTTCAAGGACTGCTTTGGATATAATTTTCTGAATATTGATAAAGAATCGATCAAAGCACATCAATAAAAAGTATCGATTGTGACATTATTTACCAAGATCGAAACTAAAATGGGCAAATATAAACAATGACCATTATGAGCAACTAAGCACACATTTTGAAACTTTTCAAGCCAATGAATCATTCTTTTGACAGTCACTTGTATTGACACTAGCTGCACAACTTGTCCATTGAATGTCATCGTCCAATCAGTCATTAAAATGCCTGTAACTTGTGAAGCCTCTTGATTTATTGGACATGTTGGTGTGACTGACAAACGTTGCGAACTGACTACCAGACTGGACTTCCACCGCTGCAATCTGAGTCAACTGCGAGAGTACCCTTCCTTCAACTGTAAACATAGTTCACATTGCAATTTCATAAAATATCACTATGCAATATTACAATTAGAATGCATCTTAACATAATATAATATATGTGGAAATTGTATTAGGTTAATAATCATACTGCTGATTTACCGGCAATAAAATTGGTTTATTGAAAAACAAAATCATAGAGGCAACTGTTTGATATCTGTAGCTGACCAGTTATTAGTTCTGCATAATTATTAAACGTGCAATTGTTAGTTTCATAACATACTGAGTCCAGTAGTTTCTAGGTCAAATGTCATGATGGTCGATTTCCCTGGCAAGAGTACTGGTTTGAAGATTACCTTAGGTATCATATCTGGTATTTGCTCTGGTGTCGGGGCTGTCTTGTGCGCTTTACCTGTGTAATAAACAGCTGATAATAAGGATTTAAAAAAACAATATTTTTTGGAATACACAGTTCTATTTTATCAACAATACAGTAAACCAGTTCCAATCACCATGTTCATTAAAATGCAAATGGATGCATTTTAAATCAGTAAAAACAAGTAATACAATAAAGACGATTCGATTCAATGGTAACAAAAAAGCCCCACTCTACTTCACTATGTTGATGCCCAGAAGTAATCAGATCATTGTAAATATAAACATCCATGTACTTGTAAACACTACAACAATACACTTATCCTTTAGGTCAAGGAGGTGTAATGGATATGGTGTCCGCCTAGCGATTCGGAGGTCGTGGATTGGACCCCCAATCAGTGAGCGTTCTTATGATTCCCTTCAGAGACACCAAGTTCTTCCCAGAAAACGGACTCAAATGTCTTAATAAGCATAAGGCTTTTGATGCAATCAAACTAAAATAAAAAGGTTTTCAACAAATCCTTACCAGACTTGAACATATCTCCCTCAAGTGCTTTGTTTTCACCCTGATTTGTAGAGTGCTCTTGTCTCATCACCAGTTGTCGACGTTTGGTTGAAGGTAAGCTAGCCATCTGTAGCTTGCCAAGGCCATGCTTCATACATTTCGTAGCATACTTGACTGTGTATGCCCCAGGGGACAGACCCATTTTTGAATAACTCTGTTTGGAACAACGCAATTCAATTTACATACTGCACAGATAACACATCTAAGACAACAGTACTGATGTGTGCGCTTTTACTTGTTATAGAACACATTGACAATAATATTACATGTAGCTAAGCTATTTAAATTGAGAAATTTATTTTAAACTTGACAAATTAATTTAATTTATTAACACAATTTAAATCGTATTGCAACAAATTTTCTAATATAAACATAATATTATTCCATATAAACTAGTCTACGAATAATTTTCTATCGCCGACGTATTTTCCACGATGCCTGCATCGATCAAGACGCTGTGCTATGAAGATTTTGTTTATTTCCAGAATATGAATGATCAGAAAGTAGTTTTTTTCTCTTTTGATACTTGTTTTTTACTCGTAAAACGTCATTTTTTGGTTCCGAATTATGATGATGTTTATTCACTTATTTATTAGATACAATCTTTTATGGAATTATTTAAAACTTGTTTCAATTTAAGAATAGTACTTTGTAAATAATAAACCGAACAAACCGAACAAAATGGACATCTCTCGACTTGAGTTACGCTATTTACCCACATGAGCCGATGTCAACCGATCTTCCAAAAACAAAAAAACGCGGGAAATGAGTACAGTTGTACTACCTTAACTACTCGGTTGCTGGTGCGATATTACATTTTCAGAAACGACTGTTTCAAAAATATGATTTGCTTATCATTTTACCAATGCAACGTGCTCCGCTTATGTTATTGTGCTAAATAACTGATGAAAGATGATATAATGAATAGAATAAATTACCTTACATTGTCAACAAACAAAACATTTACGAGGAATGTTAACAATTCGTAGACTCATCCATTATAGCACAGTTATGCTGCATACAACACGTTAATATAATTGTAAACTGTATCATGTTTGCTATCAATTTTGTTACAGAACAGCACAATCTGCTTCTTAGAAATCCTGACTTTTGTTACCAAAGTAACATAATTTTGCCACACAGGAATCCTTTAGTCGTTCAATAATGTTAAAAAACGTTCCGAAATTAACAGATTATAATATTACATTATTGTAAAATTATCTCAGAGAACGGTGTGAAGCGTTAACCTTTGATTCTTATTGATCTTTGAAAAGGACCACCAACATCAAAACTGATGTCAAAAAGAACGTTACACAATTAGGGCAAATTTGGCAACACTATGATTCGTATGAAAAAATGACAAATGGTCATAATATAACGATAGATGTATGAATGACAGCTTGAAGTTATATTCAAATATCAAAAACCAACCAAACTTTCTGAAAGACTGAAAATGTGTTGAAGTGACTTGATATAATATCACAACCTTGCGGACGACTTACATTAAAGAATTTACACAACGAGCCAAATCACTTCCATGTTTAGTTCGAAAGTAAGTTTAACTTTTTTAATCCAATTACCAAGCACATCCATTATGTCTACGTGGTATCACTGATCAAAGAAGACCGAAGTACATACATTAATAGTTGCATTGTATTGATAGAGAGAGAGGTCACGTGATACAGTGTTTATATTATAAAAACGTTGCTGCCAATATATTTGTTTCATACTTGTGTGGATTTAAACATTTAAATTGCATCAAGGCACTCTGTGGATATAAGATGCGTTTTACACGGTGCTTAAGATTGGATAAAAAGGTGTTTTGAAATAGATTATCGTGATTTTTCTGTGCCCGTGTAGAACAACAATAGCGCCATTGCTGGGCGCGAAAAAGAGCGGTCAGCCAAAATGTAAGAAGGCAAGCCTTTATGAACAGTTCTTTAGATGACACAACGCATATGTAACAATTCATTCGGAGCGAACAAATTACTTGTCCTCAAAACATACTAATTATTGTCAAATTTCGGGATAACAGTACTGTTGAACTGATTATGAACACTGTTTCTCGATTGTGCAACACTAGATGTTCAATTGATCATGAATTTCCACGTGATATTGAAGAAGCACGTGGGCGTTTGTTGTTTACATACACAACTCTTAAACAAATAAATTCCAAGGTCGAAAGTTCATAGTGTTTATCAACGATAGCTACTACAAAACTAATATACAGGATAACACGCTAGAATGGATAAATTATATTGGGGCAAACATGCTGCCAAAAGTGCAAAATATTGTAACTGTTAAACTACCGCAGTTTAATCGTAATGTTAGCCCAAGACCTGAACTTACGATTCAACTGCAACGACGTTACGGTCCCAATCAGTGTGACCACCAACAGAAGAACCCTGTCAAGTCCAGTACATTATCACACCCGCACGTCGAATCGATGAAACTGCAAGGTTACCTGCTAATAGAAACCATCTCTCACAAAACCCCGTGTTGATTACACCGGAAGTTATACAAAGTCTCAATTCAATAAGTAACTGTGTGCCATCGCAACATCATGAAAATTCTACATTTGACAAAAGTAAACGTTCAATCACGGAACCTCTGACAATAACAAATGAACCGTCAAAATGCACATCTACAAACGCAATTTAAAACAGAGCTAAACAGGCGCTGAAACAAACTTAAAATCATTTGCATGCGATGCAAACAACCCAAACATACACTTGCACTCAAAGACACCTGATCGAAGACGACCACGTGATTCCGGTAATTGACAAGGGCCGAAAAACGTTCACAGTCTACAAAGCCTAACAACCACCAGAGTAGCAAAAGTCGTGAATGTTCCCAAAATAGGCAGGATTGACAGCTCCTACAAACAGCAACGTTACAGTGAGTAAATGGCGTGGGCGGTGCAGAGGATCAGCCAAGTATTGCTATTAAGTAGGACGGCGCTGAGAAGGCCAATCTGCAATGTGCGTTCATGAACATTCCGTGACTTTCTACGCGCAGATCGAACATTTTTAATCAAATGAACTTGTCAGTTTATCTAATTGTTACCATGTTATTTTGTTGACCGAGACATGGGCACATGGATTGAAGGACCTTAATTTTGAGGGATAAGATCATTACCAAATAAAAACAACAGCAAACCTGAACACTAGTAAACGATCGTCAAATGGTAGTGTTATATATACATGTATGTCAAATGTGTCAGTCAAAATAGTTGTTAAGTCACAAGACGATATAATCTGTGTTCAACTTAAGGCGCTTAAGATTCGTCAAAATAATGATTTATATATATGTATTTGATATGCTGTACCAGAGGGAAGTTATCGGTAAACTATTAATTTTATTTATTAACTTCTATATAACATATAATTGTGACATGTATGTACTATTTTGTATTTTTCGCAGTCGTGATAAAGACTTCGTTTATTTTATTTTATTTTACCTAAATTGCCGTACTTATTATTTTGATGTAATTTAATATTTCTTTCAGAAATTTCATTCCATAACATCGAAATATGGTCTTACTACAATAAAACATATCAACATTTCTGCGTTCAATTATTTCATCCTCGCATAGCATGAACCCCGAAAAATGTGTGGGGGAATAGTGTAAATAAGTGTTGCACTGCAAATAATACATGTATTGCTGTATGTATTACGCATTTTGACGAGGTATAAGTATTAGGATCAGAAGTATAACCCTGCAAAGATTGATAAACGAATGGTTTAATGCCGAGTGTGCAGATACAAGACATTATTTCTACGGACACTTACAAATGTTAAGAAACAATAAAACCGATGAAAAACACGTTAATTTATGGATGCAAGAACGCAATTTAAAGCATGTATTAGACAGCCAAACTGTGAATTCGATCAAAGATAAACTAAAACAAATATAAGAAGTATCATTTAAAAATGCAAAACTTTATTTGAAAATGCAGAAAAAACGAAGCAGGCTTGCATAAATCTAATTTAACACTAGATGCATTTAAACAGTATTTTGAGCGCATTAACAATCAAGACAGCACCCTGTTACACCAGCTGACGAAGTTTTGCACTTTTTGGAGCGATACGAAAATAATTAATTTTAAAATTTAGTTTGAACAATGAAATTTTCTAATATCAATGAACGAACTTATAAAGGCTCGTAAAGAAACTCATCCTGGTAAAGTGCAGGGTCTGATTTGTATTTAAATGATTTTCTTGTACATGGACAAAGACGTTCTTACGCCATATTTATATAAGCTAGTTTATACAATATTTACATTGGGGTGTTTTCAATTGTCATGATCTAAGGGTAACGTTATAAAATTACATTTATTACACAAAACAGGAAGTCAATAATAACATAGGTATTACTCTTCTTATTTCTTTTGGAAAACTTTAAAAAAAAATCAATAACGGATTAACTTAATGGGCCGAACGATAGTTTATATAAAGTAAAGAACAGGCTTGTTTTCGATCGGAAATGAGTACCGTCGATAATGTATTTGTATTGCATGGCTTATTCACGCATGTTATTATAAGAAAGGTTTACAATTATATTATGCTTTAATTAACTTCACTAAGGCATTTGATTATATTGTTAGAGATAACCTATGGTACAAATTAATTTCATTGGGTATATATAGAAATTATGTAATAAAATCAATGTATAACGCCATAAAATCAACCGTTAAGCATGGAAATACGTTGAGCGACATCTTTGAATGTATGCTTGGTGTTAGACAGGGTCAGTGTATATCGCCATTCTTGTTTCCATTGTATCTCAATAATTTTTAAGTTGAATTCTACTTGAAAGGCATTTATGGTATTGATGTGATTTTTTAAAAATGTTTCTCTTACTGTACGCAGACGATATGATACTCATACTTATACAGCTGAAGAATTGCAAAACGGCTTAGACTTAGTCTACGATTAACTGTCACACATGGAAACTTGTTAAAACTGAAAATTCAAAAATTAAGATTTTTTCGAAAATGCGGTCGACTATTTACCAATATATTTTATTATGATATTGTTAACCGCTTCAATTATCTTGTATTCACAACCGATGGTTCATTTAGTGATGCAGAAAACACTCTTGCTGGATAGGTTCTTATAGCTTTTTTTATATACTTTAAACATATCTGTACACATTTACTGACATTCCAGTTAGTCATAAACTATATCTGTTTGATAAACTCCTAACTCCACTTCTTAAGTACGGAAGCGAAGTGTGTGGTTTTGTCAAATGCTTCACAATTAAAAGGGTGCATTTGCAATATTGTAAGCAAATACTTGGCGTCCCAAGATGCACTCAAAACGATTTCGTATATGGTGCACTTGGACGTGTAAATTATCAAAGCAGGATATATATTAACATAATTAAATACTGGGGTAAACGAGTTTGTTATGTCGGATTAGTACAAAGTATTATTATTATTATTACAATTGAAGACCTAAAATACAGTATTTGATATATATTGATCATTTGTTCTATTACAATTTGACGTAATTAGACATATTTAATTTCATGTATACTTTCGTTAGTAACTAATATAATAGTCCAATATTTAACAATTCGTGTGTGTAATGTTACAATGAAACGTATTATTTTATTTTATAGACATTAACTTTTTACTTTGTAAACACTGTATCTTTAAAACGTTAAAGTGTCCACTTGGGCTTTTGGCCATCTGGATGTTTAATACAACCTTAACAAAAATATAACGGTCTCTTAACTCTGCGACAACGGTGGATTTAGTGTAGATCCAAAAAGATCCAGTTGCATACAACATGTGCTCGTGTTTGTCTTTGTTGATGTATTGTAAAATACATTATTAATTACATGTAATTATCAGGGATAATGATTATTTTATAAATGGTTACCATGTTCATTAGGCGATTTATTTCTTGATCTTGAGACGATGGTATATGTCGTATGGATTAACATGAGCCCAAATCGATACAACATTAATTGCAGTTTGTATTTTAATGTGATGTAAAACAAATTAATCAATTTATGTTTGTAGTAAGAATACTTTCCACTATTTAAAGCGCTTTTAATATTCTTCAACCATAATGTGTCGAACAATATATAATGCAACTACTTAATCATGTTGAACATGTAAAAAGTAACTCACGTGCATACCAGTGATGCCAAAATGCAAAAGCGTATGCATGTGAAAATGACAAGCCTTTTTTATTTGAAAATGTATGGTATTCAGTCCCACGCAAAATGCAGAGTAATAGCGCTTACATTTTATTATTCCTTTAACAAGACGTACGAACAGCTAAACTGGAAAGCTCAGTTCTGCCCTATGATTTTGTAATATATCAAACTCGGCAGGAATAACAAAAAACGGATCGGCCAGCCTCGCCGTTATTGTACTAAAAAGAAGTAAGTATACGACAAGGCGGAAACGTTTATTGGGAATTATGTATTTAGAGACAATTTTGGAAAAATGACAGTTACTTAACACAAAATACATATTGTATTATTATCATTGTTTCTTCTGTAAAGACTTCACTTTGTGAGTGCTCTTCTTCTTCATCTACAACAAGTGTATTATAATAATCGTAGTTTGTTCTGTAAAGGCTTCACTTGTTGACCGCTCTTATTTCCTTGGAAAGTATCTACAACGCCCTTTATATCTCAGTCTTACACCTCTGCAAATAAACAGTGTACATAATTAGAACTGTGACAGATGAAGGTACCTTCAACTATGTAATGAAGGACCGTGCTTAGTGGCAAAAGACCACAACTAACAAAGCATTCCAAATGCATTAGGCATACACGAAGAGCGCGTACAAAAACAATCATGTTTAAAGGTTTACAAAGGTACTTTAGTTAATCGGATAATGTGGTAAATCTGTAAATGGAGGTTAATCGGTTAATGAGGTACACCGCTTTCTGAAATTGAGCTTTTAATAGGGTAAATGAGTTTTTGCGTTAATCTTGAAATGGGGGTAAATTGGTTAATTTGGTAAATCGGTCGATTAGATTGTTCGTTTCATGGAGTAAATCGATTAATGGATGAAATACATTTGTAAATGGGCTTAAATAGGCAAATGGACGTTTATCGGTAGATGGCGTAAACCTAATAATGGTGTAACGCGGTTAAAGATGTAAATCGATGAAAGACGTACATCAGCTTCCGAGCGCTCTAGCCTTTAAGTTTGATGTTTAATTACAAAAACTCTTAAGACGTCTCATAAATTACAACATGNGTTATATGTAAGTATTGAAGGTCATTTCATTTTTGGCGTTTTTTATGATTTTTGGCGCCACTTTATATAACGGTATTTATGACGTCATCATGTACAACGTCATTTGACGTTTAAAAATATTTACTTTGTTATTTAAAATGGACTGTCAAAAGACGTAAAAATGTAGTTTACATAATTTTTTCATTGTTTTGATAAAGGCATAATGCCGAAACGTTAAATTAAAGGAGTACAAACAGTGATTTACAAAATAATAAAGTCAATGAAATAATCGCATCAACCTCAATAACTGTGAACACAATCAATTTAGTTAACGCACATGTTAACAATAATCAAAGAATATTTAAATACAACACTTACATTCTCGCAATAATCGTGCCTTGCAACAATATCTAATAACTACAAGCAACAAATCGTGCTGTTTAAATACTGGATGGTAACCCGGATCTAGAATAAATTACGTTAGAATTGAACAATCTAACAGGATGTGCAACAGCCACGATTTAATTGTTTCAAAAGTTGATGTCATGAACAATTGACATTAAGAAAACATGTTCATTCGTTTTGAGAAACATCCTGATGAGCGCGAAGTGAATAAAACGGCGCGTAGCAACGCGCATCCAACGCAGTGTGTATAGCTCGTCAGCATTAACATAAAAGGTTTGAATACTTAAGGCATAAATCCAAATACGTCTTTATTTGTGCAAGTAATTCATGAGTTAAATGACACCATATTGATTATAAAATGTGCTATTCTGTTTAAAAGTGTTTATTCTTAACTCAATATCAGAATAAAAACTTCATTCAATAGTGAGGTATTCAAACACACGATACAGTCTCTGTATATATTAGTATGTAATTGTTCTCATTACAATGTATTTCTTAGGAATTAAGTAAACTGATGGAATCGTTTTTTGCCAATTTAAGTTAAGTTTATTGTAATAAGTCAAGCCGCTCAACATGTTGTTTAATGACATTATAAGTTTATTTAAAGTTTTATCCCGATATATGCTTACACATGTTAGATGAGCTTACTCGTTATTGGTTAAGTGGCAATTAGCAAAATTGTTTTATTCACTCGGCACAAAACACAAAGACAAAGGATAATCTCCTTCCAATTCATTATAACTAAAGGATGCTATGCAATAAATTATGCTTTGCAAAGTATCGACAAGGTCGGAAAAAGTTGAGGCAAAATCGACGTATTAACGAATAAAGCCGTCAGATTTGTAACATTTTCTTTACACGGTGTTGTTTATTCTATTGCTTTGTATGAAGTTAATTACTCGTTTTCAAATAGAGAAAGTTATATACATAAGCGAAAACAGCCCTGATGTCATTCAAAATCTGCAGGTGACTGCCGTATTTATTCTGATATAATAAGTATTATTTTGTGTTAGTCTTCTTTCCTAATGTTTTAGATACTGTTTTAGATACTGTTTTAGATACTGTTTTAGATACTGTTTTAGATACTGTTTTAGATATTGTTTTGTACAAATTATTATTACAAACCAATAGCATGCGTCCGTTTTAGAAACTGGTTGAGTTTATTTTGAAACTTACAACAAAAATGGATATCTTTAGCTCGGCGGCACTCGTTTAACTCCTTCCCTGCTGTGATATAAAAAAAAAATCCCCACAACAACAATGCAACATTAAAAAACACCTTTTTTGTTGGCATTTAGCACGTCAATGTCAGAATGTTTATTGTCTACGTAATTTAGATTTTTCCCAATTTCGCCATTATGTACTCACTTGAACTTAACCGCAAGCAAACAGCATTGGTTGTTGTTAACTCATAAATGTCTAAATTTAAAACCGCATGCCGCAAAACGTGTGGTGCTAGGCGGATTAATCAACAAATAACAGCACACACGGAAATAATGCGGCTGAAACTTAATTTACGCTGTTTCTTGTTCATGCATGCATTTCCGTGTTGTAAATTAGATGAAGCACAGTTGTACATTGAACTGAACTAAAAGAAAACACTATTGGTTGTTTAGGTATGAATGTCATGTCACTTAATATAAAACACTATGGCGAATTATAGGTTGTCCGGTACGGGTTAAGACACCAATTACAGCGAAAACAGATGCACAGAAACAATAAGGCTGACACTTGAAAGTAAATGTTTATGTAACTATCTGCCTATTCAAGCCTACTACTACTAATTTGTGTCATGTTCTGAGAAAACTGGGCATAATGCATGTGCATAGGAATGCAATATTTCTTCGAATAAAAAGCATCTTTACGTTATGCAGTCGCGGGTAGAAAAACAGGAATCCTACTAAACAAATTGCGACAAAAGTCCAACACAATATTTAAAAACGAACCCCCGGTGTTTGGAGTTAACAAACAATGATAAGCACCAACTTATTGCATGCATACATGCCGCGTAAGATGTGAAACGACATATTTGCTTTTTATCCAATCAAAATAGAGATTTTTCGGAGTAAAATGATCTAACTATTGTACATAAAACACCGATGTCAAGTATTGTTTAATAACGTACATTCCCTGCGTTAAACTGCCAACTAAATATCAAAGATCTACGTATACTAAACTTTGTTCATTTTATGTATGAAAAGTCACAATGAGCTAATGAAAAACTTAAATGAAAACTCAGCTGCTCATTTGATTGTGTTTATAATCCGGGTGTTTAACATTATATGGACCAATCAGAACCGAGCAATTGGGAGCGACGAGTTAAAAAATATTGACTTTTCAGTGTCAACTACTTATGTTCCCTCATCATTTTGTACTTTTGCTCATTTTATGTATGAAAAGTAAATACTCGGTAATTTAATATAAAATGATCGCTGTGAATATTAAGATCCTCGTTCGTTTTTGTTTTATTCTCGGGGTGTTTCAACTTAATAGATCGAAACACGTGAATCGACCGATTGGTAGCGATTACTCAAAAGAATATTTACCTAAAATTGTCGACTACTTCTTTTGCGTCATATGTACGTTCTGAGGCTTAAACAATACATAACTCGTTTAAAGAGAATTAACAATCGTGAAGATGTCAATTATCATATATGGTCGTTGTGAAAAGAGATATGGTAATGTTGATGGTTAATATATCCATACAGCGTCACATGCTTGTATCTGGCTTTATGATACTTTAAAGTCTGCTTAAGAAATCGTTATTATGAATATGAATGTTACTCACATTAAATAGTGTACCGAAATGGTATCATGTTAAACGCTCCTGTGGGCCTGACCATTAACATATTGACCTCAAAATCCACATGCTTCCTTTTCACCTCTCAGGTAACCATCACATACATTTGCATGAGTGTTGGTCAAAGCGTCCTAAGGGTATTTCTAGGAAACAAATAGTCTACGGACAGACCAACCTATCGCCGGGCATATGGATGCAAAGTTATTTTTGAAGGATGACATTACACTTTTTAAATGTTACCTTGCCTTTTGGGGTAAGGGTAGGGAAACGGGCGATATATTCAAATCGCATTCGCCAATAGTAGTAATTAGCGGTAAATTCCTTAAATGTTCATGATGAATGAAATAGTTTATTTCTGGTTAAGTACCTTGTTGTGACACGAGTTATGTTTGTGTATTTATACTCGACTCGATCACAACATGCCATAATCGCTACATTTGAATTGCCTTTCTTTACGTTCAACTGTATATAAAGTTTGTATCAGCAGTGTAAACCGCAAAGCAGTCGCATATAAAGATGAGTTAAGTTCACAATATTTGAGGAAGTATATTATGGTTTAAAACTCAAACATTAAACATTCTCATTTCGCCAAAATTGGTCGCAGCCAAACGTTCTTCATTTTCGATCCCACACACATGCAGGTTCTTCAGCTGTACAAGAGTGAGCGATATCATACAAGCAGTAAAAAAGTGGTTGAGATCACAATGTTGAAAGACGTGTATATTCTACAATTAATAAATTAACAAGTCGCTGTGATTTTGTTTTAATGTTTTACCGCTAAAATACTACTCGGAGTACCTCAATTTTGGTGAATGGGCCATCAATGTCCTTAGTTTCTGACAGACACAAGCCTCTGTCTTAATGAGGGGTTCTAATCCGCGTGCGACGACCACATGGCTTATACGCGAAATGTCCGGTTTAAAACTGTCGAAATTTCTCAACATCTCAAAATATGTCTCAAAATAGTTTATTAAAGATCGCGAATATTATCTCCCCAGTCTTTAGGTTTATATGTCGCATGGCAACAGAAACAGACAACATCTGATTCTTTGCCGTCGTAAAAGAAACCATCCTGAGTTAAGCGAATAAAGCTTACGCTTGGCTCCGACGGAAAACTTTCGAACGATTTTAGCCTTTCCCACTCAATATTCATATACTTGCGTTCGTTATTATGTGTGTTATCTCGCGTATCCATGCGAGATTCAGAACAAATAGTGTTAAAATCGTATACTCGCGGTAGATTGTCTTCAACTGTTCCTATTTAAGGTGTGATCGCGTGTGTAGGTGTACTTTTATTTTATAGCTCATGTTTCATCAGCATTGCGTAACACGTGATCATGTGCCAGGAACGTGATAGAAATATATGACGTTAACGTATTTGATCCCTATGGAATTCAAGTATAATATGTCAAAACGCATTGATTAAACGATAAAAAAGATGTATCGAATAATGTTTTATTATAACATGTAGTTAACGGACGACTTATGACCCAGTGAACAGGGAAAAATGTAAAGCGCCTTTGAACGCACATCTCGAGCGAAAAGGGCGCTATATAAATGTGGTATAATAATATAAATATATATATATTATAGTATAATAATGTAAGTGTGGTACGTTTAAATATGTTTGTGTAATTATATTTAAAATGGTCTTTCATTGAGCGCTGTTTATATCTTCTGGCACAGTTCAATCAATGTCCAATAATAACGTTTGAACATTATGATAAAAGCTATATAAATAGCAACGCTAGACATGTGGGTTCAAGCTATAAATAGAAACACTGATTACGACTCGCGCAAAACTGTCTTAATTGAGTAAAAAAAAAATGTCACCGAGCGGTTTCAAACATAAATATATTTAAAAGTATTTTTTGCACACGAACTATTGTTCAGGGATATAAATGTCATGTACATTAATTTGATGTTGTTTGCAATATATTAAACTATTTTCGCTGAACTGCCGATTTAAATTTGAATAAATAAGGGAGGTAACCAAAGCATTCACTGTATTGAGATCGCCCACACGTTGTCTCCCATTCTCGATACCATTCCCGTACACAAATAACAAGCAAGTAATGCATTATCATGTTAGCGTGGAACAGATTTAACATGTTTANTTTTACAATATGTGTGACAGCACTGTTTTCTAATAAAAAAAGACGACATAACCACACGCACGCTAATGCACTCAGAGGTGAATACGTACCTGGTGTTACCAGAAACAACAACATGGTTGCCACAAACAGTGTCCGCATCCTAAAATAAACACTCATTTAGTTAGTTGTTTTTTTTTTACATATTATCCTTGTTCTGAAATCAGTCTACATTTTGTCATATTTATCAGTTTAAAAAATTTCAGAAGAGTTATGCTGTGTTGCTATAGTGATTCAAAACAAAACGCCTGGTATTTAGTGATGTGGTATAATGTAACAAGCAAATTTATCCAAATCCTTATGGATTATATTAAAGTGTTATGATGCAAATCTTTCAACTAAATAATAAAATTCAATGAAATAATATCATCCACCTTAATAAATGTAAACACAATGAATTTACATAGCGCACATATAAGCCTTCATGCACGAATATTAAAAAACAACTCTTACATTCTCGCAATAATCGTATCTTTGCAACAAGAACTTTGAAATACACATAATGAATCGTGCTGTTTAAATACTGAATGCTAAACCGGATCAAGACTAGTTAAAACCGCCAATCTCTTGAATTAACGTTCGCGAATTGATCAATCCAACATAATGCGCAAAAGAAACGAAATTTAATTAAGAAAATTCATACAAAGTACAAATGTTATTAATGATAGACAACTCGGTGAGCAGGATGTGAATAAGAAAGCGCGTTGCACGGCGCAGCACGAGCAGTGAGTATAGTTCGTAAGCATTAACATGAAACGTTTGAATAATATAAGCACACATCAAACGAATTAAGCCCGTCTGATTTGGAATATTCTCATACTCACAGTGTTTATATATAATTATATTGCTTTAAAAAAGGAAATAACTCGTTTTCAAATAGAGCAAAGGTTATCACTGTGCGTAAACAGCCATGATATCTTTCCAAATCTGCACGTGAGTTCCATATAAATTCTGGACATATATGTTCTTTTTTTTGTTATTATGCGTTGCTCTTTTTACGTTATATTGTTCTCAAAATTAGTGTACAAACCAATTGCATGTACCAATTTTATTTTATTTTGAAACTTAAAATAAACAATTCTATCGCGGCTGCACTTTTTTAATTCTTTCAGTGCTTTGATATCAATTTATTTGCCCCACAACAACAACTTAACATTTCAATTAAATCTTCTTGCACTTGAACATTAGATATGCACTTTATCGATGTAGGTCCGTGTTGTTAATAAGATTTATGACAGGTGTGCCAATATGTACCACCTTGAACGGAAAGAAAAGCAAAAATCATTGGTTTCTTAAGTATGCATGTAACGTTATTTTATATAAAAACAACATGCCGCAATACGTTTGGTACCAGGCGGATCCAGACACAAATAACAGTGCACACGGATGCAAGCTATAATACAGGTTTTACTTGTTTATTAACGTTGTTTAAGTATTTATAGACGCAGATCCGTGTTGCAAATTAGATGAATCACAAGTGTACCATGAACTGAACGAAAAGCAAACACTATTTGTTGTTTAGGTATGCATGCCATTTCATGACGAATTATACGTTGTAACAGGCGGATTAAGACACCGATCGAACATCGATGCATGCTTCAATGCGGCTTAAACTTGAAAATCCATGTTTAAGTACGAATAGTACATATAGTTTTTATGAATAGTAACACAATGACGTCACGAGCGGGCCGTTATTCGTACAGATAACATCAAACACCAATTCATGCTAAAATGCGGATGAAACTTGAAATTCCATGTTTATGAACGTGTCTGCCTATTCAAGCCTACTACTACTTAATATCAGGGGCGTAGGTAATGGGGGCAGGTGGGGGGGCTGCTGCCCCCCCCCAATATTTCGGCTTGTCATTGTTATATAAATAAAACGTAAAATCCCCAAAAAATCGCCGCCCCAAACCAGTATTTTTGTAATCGCGCGCCGTCGGTGCAGAAGCCATGTGTCCCCTCTCCGTTTGCTCTGAGGTTGCCAATAGTTATGTGTCAATATCCCTTGTTAGGTGTAAAGGGGTAAATATCATTGCGTTAATTGTTTTATTGTTCTTTCCGTGATTGCACTGTCGGTGTTTTGATTAAGGACAGGCTATACTTTTAATTTTAATTGATCGCTTTAATTCAAAGGTAACTGCCGCTTAAAACAATTTTGAGTAAATATACGCGTGAAAAACATTAATTAGTTTGAAATTATTTTTGTTCTCTAAGTATAACACTTATTATTTGATAAAAAATCATATATCATATATGTTATTGTTTAATGTTCAAAATGAGTATTCATAATCAGCCTCGAAATTTTGCGTTTCATAAGCGTACATTCGGGAAGAAAAAGCCAGAACAACGTTCATTCCAATCTACATGTAGTTGGTTTGATTCCTTCACATGGCTCCACTACGATGAGGTATGTATATTAGTATTAAATTTTAGTTTGCGATCGTTCTTATCTTTTATGAATCTAACGTCGATCTAAATACAAACGAAATTTAGAAAAAAAGACACAACATACAAATAATACTCGTATTGTAAAAAAATGTGTTGCTTAATAATGTTTTTTATTATTATCATTAATATTTAACTCAACATTTATTACAATGTTATTCTTTTCAGAGCAGGGACCTTGCGTTCTGCCATCTCTGCATGGCGGCCAAGAAGACGGGCAAGATCGGCAACACGAAGGTGGACGGCAGCTTTATCAGTGACGGCTTCACCAACTGGAAAGCGGGTACCGAGAAGTTCCGGAAGCACGACGAAAGCGAGTGCCACATGGAGGCGGTCGAGCAACTGGTGACGCTTCCTGCCACGACGCGTGACGTGGGAGAGACGCGGTCAGTGGGGCTCGCTAATGAGAAGGCCGACAACCGGAAGCAGCTGCTGCCAATCCTACGCAGCCTAAGGTTCCTCGCATGCCAGGGCATCGCGCTACGTGGGCATGACGACGATGAGGGAAACTTCATGCAGCTGCTACAACACCACGGGAAGACGGACAGCTCTCTCCTCGCGTGACTGGAACGGAAGCGGGACAAGTTCGTCGCCCCTGATATCCAAAATAAAATACTCCAGCTCATGGCACTGCACATCCTCCGTTAAGTGGCTAGCGACATCAAGACAAACGAGTACTACACGATCATGGTTGACGAGACAACAGACAAGTCCAACCGAGAACAAGTGGTGTTAGTCTTCAGACACGTTGACGAGGACTTAAATGTGCAGGTTTTCACCAAGTACATTCCATTGACGCCACTACACTGACGTCGGCCATAGAAGACACTCTTCTAAGAACGAACCTATCCTTGAGCCAGTGCAGAGGGCAGTGTTATGACGGGGCCAGCAACATGACCGGAGCGAAGCATGGTGTGGCGACCAACATCTTAGCCAAGGAGGAGCGAGCTGTGTTCACTCACTGTTACGGACATGCGCTCAATCTGGCTGTTGGAGACTGTGTACGTCAGTGCAAGCTCTTGCGCGACACCATGGATACGGTGCATGAAGTCTCCAAACTGATTAAGTATTCACCATAGATGGACAGTACCTTACAGACCCTGAAGGAGGAGATGAGCCCCGATACCCCTGGGTTACGAGTACTGTGCCCCACGAGATGGACAGTGCGTGCAGCAAGCCTGCGTAGTGTCTTAGACAACTACAATGTGTTACAGACCTTGTGGAACACCTGCTACGAGCAGACCAAAGACTCGGAGATCCGTTCCAGGATAGTAGGCGTGCGGTCCCAGATGGAGAACTTCGACCTCTTCTTTGGTGTCCACCTTGGTTACATCATCCTGCGACATACAGACAACTTGAGCCGCACCCTACAACAGAAGGACATGTCCGCATCAGAGGGTCAGGCTGTTGCTTCAATGACAGTGGAAACATTGACCAGCAAGCGCTCCGACGATGCCTTCGACAAGTTTTGGGTTGACGTCAACAGCAAGCTCGATGACGTCGACGTAGGAGAGCCAGTGGTTCCAAGGCGACGCAAGATGCCGAAACGCTATGACGTTGGGACCGGGGCCCACGAGTATCCAGCCACAGCACGTGATCGGTACCGCCAGGTCTACTTTGATTTGGTGATCGCGTGTATCAGGGACAGATTCGATCAGCCAGGCTACAAAACCTACAGATCCCTCTAAGACCTTCTGGTGTGCTGCGCCCGTGGTGGTGACTTAGCCACTCATCTGCGGAGCGTGATGGACTTCTACAGGGACGACTTCAACGAGAAGGCGCTCACCACTCAGCTGGAAACGTACCAGGTCTCCGTACGGGAAAAGAAGGTCAAGACCATCACGGACATTGTCACGTTCTTTCGCGACTTGCCTCCTGAGTCTCGCCCCTTTTTTATCGGAGGTGATGCGCTTTTGCCACGTCCTGGTAATTCCCGTCACCAACGCCACCAGCGAGAGGTCCATATCCAGCCTGAGACGCCTGAAGAAGTACCTCCGGACGTCTATGACACAGGAGAGACTCACCCACCTCATGACGCTCCACGTGCACAGGTGTGCTATCGACGCAATGGACTTGATAGATGTTGCCAATGAGTTCGTCAGTGTGAATGACTCACGGTTAACTATCTTCGGGAAGTTTTCATAAGTTATTAAACGATGAATGTGTAATATATTAATTAATACATAACAATGCTATGTTTCTTCGAAGAAAAATAAGGAAAGCATCTTCACTTAATGACACGGATAGAAAACACGAGTCCGACTAAACAAATTGCGACCAAACACCCACACACTAATTGCAAAACAAAACACACTACGTTTTGTTTAACAGTCAAAAATATGCACTACATGTTTTCAAGCTAACACGCTGCGTAAGATGTGACACACTATATATGCTTTCCACCAAACCAAAATAAAGATTTGTCCAAGCAAAATAATCAAACAATCGACACCGATTTCAATTATTGTGATTGTAACGAACATTTCCTGGTTTCAACTGACAACTCAATTGCAAAGACCATCGTATACTATTCTTTGCTACGTTGGATAGTAAGTTTCATATTTTAAAGCAAACATACAACAGGTTAACGATCCACCTATACAATATGTCATCAGTTCTTTATTTCAGACAAGTGTCATACTCTGTTTTCGTACACGGTTTTAAATATTCAATCATTCCATTAAGGTGCCCATGCTGGGTACGGCGAGCCGGAGCCTTGTCGATGCATTCACGAGGACAAAGCCGTCTGCGGAAAGGATGGAGTGACGTACGCTTACCGCTGCACAATGGATTGCAAGTAAAAAGCATGCACCTCAATATACAATGTGTACAGATGCAAATATATGCAGACAGGTTGCACTTTGTTACGTGCTTCAAGTTATCTCAAACGAATTAAAAATTTGTCGACGTATTCATGCTTCGTAAAAAATATATTGTATGCCAAGGACTGTTAATATAGATGAATTGCCATTTTTGGGGGATAAATGAAACTCTTGAAGTTTGCCAATATATGTATGTATTTTACTGTTAAACATAAAAATGATGCTTATAAACTTATGAACATACTTAGGATTGTGCAAGTTGTCATTTATATTATCGGCATTAAAGCCGGCCGAGTTGATATTGGTATATTTTCCCATTTTTGTTATGTGTCGCGAAAAAAAGGGAATATCAGTCAAAATGTGATGGTATTTATGTCAGATGTGCAAAAAAATTGGTCAAAATCGGTCAAGAAATGCCAGAATTCAGTACAAAGATAGGGCTTTTCAATTTCTGTCCATGGACAGNAGTGGTTCCCAGGCGACGCAAGATGCCGAAACGCTATGACGTTGGAACCGGGGCCCACGAGTATCCAGCCACAGCACGTGATCGGTACCGCCAGGTCTACTTTTAAGCATTCGATTTGGTGATCGCGTGTATCAAGGACAGATTTGATCAGCCAGGCTACAAAACCTACAGATCCCCCCAAGACATTCTGGTGTGCTGCGCCCGTGGTGGTGACTACGCCACTCATCTGCGGAGCTTGATGGACTTCTACAGGGACGACTTCAACGAGGAGGCGCTCACCACTCAGCTGGAATCGTACCAGGTCGCCGTACGGGACAAGAAGGTCAAGACCATCACAGACATTGTCACGTTCTTCCGCGACTTCTCGCCTCTTTTTCTCGGAGGTGATGCGCGTCCTCCGCCACGTCCTGGTAATGCCCGCCACCAACGCCACCAGCGAGAGGTCCTTCTCCGGCCTGAGACGCCTGAAGACGTACCTCCGGACGTCTGTGACACAGGAGAGACTCACCCACCTCATGACGCTCCACCTGCACAGGTGTGCTACCTACGCAATGGATTTGTTAGATGTTGCCAATGAGACTACAACAGATGAACGATCCACCTATACAATATGTCTTTAGTTCTTTATTTCAGACAAGTGTCATACTCTGTTTTCGTACACGGTTTTAAATATTCAATCATGCCATTTAGGTGCCCATGCTGGGTACGGCGAGCCGTAGCCTTGTCGGTGCATTCACGAGGACAAAGCCGTCTGCGGAAAGGATGGAGTGACGTACGCTAACCGCTGCACAATGGATTGCAGGTAAAAAGCATGCACCTCAATATACAATGTGTACAGATGCAAAAATATGCAGACAGGTTGCTCTTTGTTATGTGCTTCAAGTTATCTCAAACGAATTAAACATTTGTCGACGTTTTCATGCTTCGTAAAAAATATATTGTATGCCAAGGACTGTTAATATAGATGAATTGCCATTTTTGGAGGATACATGAAACTCTTGTTGTTTGCCAATATATGTATGTATTTTACTGTTGAACATAAAAATGATGCTTATAAACTTATGAACATACTTAGGATTTTGAAAGATGTCATGTATATTATCGGCATTCAGGCAATAATCTTTAATAATATGATGCCCACTTGTCTACTAATACAATTGTCTGTTTCAGAAATATGTGGCTACTAGAAGCAACATCCCTGCATGGTATAACATGTTTATGAATTGTATTGAACGCCATGCGGCTAAACAGTTATGTTTTTCGTGTACACACTGTAATGCGGTGTTAAACACATAACTTCGATGTATGGTTTTACACATCGCTATGAAGAAATTAAGGGAGTTTCATTTCAAAGCGCCGTAATATCAGTTGTGCTAACACTAAATAGAAACGGGAGGATAGTTACAATTCCAAATATCTTTAACTCTGACTACGGTCTTAACAAATCACATATAAGCATCATCAACCGACTCTTCTTTTGGAAGTCTATATAAAGAGCCAATACTTTATTTCGTCTTGAACACATATACGTTTATTTGGCGAGGCTTAACATAAACCACAGTCGTTCGTCGAGCAAATCGTATCTGTATTCGAAATATATTCGGGAATCGTTATATGCCATCGTTTACGCAAAATTGTCTGAATTTAATGTTTTGTAATAAAATAGTAAATGGCAGAAAAAGATGCATGCATATGACGTCAATAACCTGTGAAACGTCTTTGCCCTGCTTTATATCGGAAATGCTGAAATACAGCTTAGTGGTTGGTTATTATATTAATATACTCCTAATGATGGTATAAAACCTGTTATATTATGCATTGAATGAGTAGAGATAACCGGTGAAACATATTTTATATTGAATTTGTTCACAAGTGAAAAAAAAGATCGAATGCATGTTAATATTATATTACTCCACTTTTAGTTACTTGGAAAAAACGTTATACTTTGTGCTTTAAATAACCCTTAAAACATTAAGTTGTGTACAGCGGCTGTGTCAATAATAGAGGACGTATTGTAATTTATAACAGAAGAAATGTGATCATTTAACCATATACAGATACTTAATTTAGCTGTTCATTGGAGACTGAGTCTGAATGAAATCAACAACCACATACAATTTAAGCACTAAACCTACATTCTCACTCAGGTTAAAGAGCGAAAACTATTCTTCTATATTAAACAATAGTGACCTAAACCCGACTTACCCAAATGCAATCGAGGTATCCATACAAACTTATTACAGCAGCTGAATCAGAAATCAACGATTTGGATATAACTGTAAATTCAGATATATATCGACAAACTGAACAACTAATTCGCTAAAGCACATCAATGCTGGTGTCT
The DNA here is from genome assembly GCA_007657795.1 of Dreissena rostriformis. NCBI lineage: Eukaryota > Metazoa > Mollusca > Bivalvia > Myida > Dreissenidae > Dreissena > Dreissena rostriformis. The sequence continues at coordinate 42,252 of VMBQ01001927.1, read as the reverse complement.
GATGTATCCCCTCATCAGGCGGACATTTGCGAAATACACCGCCGTTGTATAAACTAAGCTTTGTGTCAGAATTGCTGAAATCTGGTCCTAATATTGCATTGGTCGCGATTCTAATGCCCCTGTTATTGAACTTGCTCCCGGTAATCCAACATGACCAACGGTAATTGCACGTACTTAAGCATGCATTTCAAATAAAAAAGAAGTACCTTAATGGGTAATATTGTCAGAATAACCTTCTTTTCCAGAATGCATGTATTATGGTCATATTGATTAGATCAAATATATTATTTACATTAGATAACGTAACGACTTAACCTATTTATGCACAAAAAGTCGTTCGAGAAAGTCAGCAATTGAGAGTGCGTGGTATCAAGTGTAATTGTGTCGTAACAAATATAGTAAAACTATTTAAAACGAATAATATCGCTTTATTTAACTCATTACAAATTTGGCCTAAAAACAATCCAGACATAATTAGGAAAGATGTATCGGACAATATTTGTGTTTACTTTTTGAAGCACTTTGCATGTAATATTGGTATTTTTATTATTCAGTACGGTGGATGTTTTTCCAATCGTTCAATTGGTAAACATTCCACTGACCATGGTCATAAGAACGTTCAATTTTGAAAACTTATCTGAACCTTTATCCATACACGATAATCTTAATTGAGTTCGGTGATAGTGAACGAACATAAAAGTACAAAAAAGCATCGTTGTAAAGGCATGTTTTGCATACCTAATTTATATGCCACATTCGCAAGCAGAACATAGTGTTCGACCACACGTCATACCGGATGTTGCAAGAATAAGCACAGCAAATAAACATACGCATCCAAACACATAGAATATACTTTGTTGCAAAACATTATCTCGTGCATATATTATTTAATCAAACGCTTCGTAAATAGTTGTTACTTGTTAGCACTTATGTATTTTTTACTTGTACACACGCATTTATGTCTATGTGATCTGTAAACACTTTGTTGTGAGATTTTCAAACATGTATGTTTTAAATTGTTTTGCGCAATGTTTTCGGCGCCGGTAATGTGATCTATGTAAACGTTATGAAACTCAATGCCCGAAGTTTTAATAATTTTGTATAATAAAAAGTCTTTTTCAGTGATGTGTAATAGGTACGAACGGTATTCCAATGACTAGTATACCTATTTAATGTTATAGCCACTATGACCTTGATCTTTGACTTGCTTACTCGATAGGCGTCTTCCTTTCCTCAGAAATAACTACCATAACAATGTGCATGATAATAGGTCATTGCGATGGTTATATATCGCGTGGAAACAAATTGTCTACGGACTGACCCTCCACCTACAAACCTCACGGCCGACGGACCGATAAGAAAAGCAATAACACCACCCCCGTCATCTTCAAAAAGGAAAATAAGGATGATTAATTCAATATTATAATTATCCGATTCGTTTAAACTCAGCGTTAGATTTTCGTAACAACTACACAGCCACTAATGATGCCAGCACACGAATTAATTATACACTGGTTCCTGGATCGTAATGAGCGCTTTATTTGTAAAGCACACGTTTTAAAAACACAAACTGCACCTAAACTGACCCCAAAATACTTATAATTCAGTGAATTTAACTTATCTTAATTATTAATCTAAACAATAGTTTTGTAGAAAATAGCCGATCCAAAATATGGAGATGCCCAAATTCTTATGCTGTTTAATATCTTTGCAAAGTTTTGGCTTCTAGCAGCAATAATGTTAAGATATGTGTGGCCTATGTTAAAATACAAGCTTTTGATACAAAACGGACTTACTCTGGTAGGTCGAAAATACTCGAACCAAAAAAAGGATGTTCGGAAAACAAATGCGGAGGTTCATATGCTTTTAAGTTCTTTTCTTCAGTTGCAGTTCTCTAGCAGCCATGCTTTTTTAGATTTGCAAGATACGATTTAAAAACATGCATTTGTGTGTTTGACTATTTTATCGGAACAAAATTTTAAAGATGCGCTATTAAACATGCTGGTTAATATATTTGCAAAGGTACAGCTTTCTAGCCGGAAAACATTTTGTGACATTCGCGTCACACGTTAAACAGATGTGTTTGCTAAAAAGATTGTCATAATTCCACAGTTATGTAAGTGCGCAAGTTCCTATGCTGGTAAACATATTTGCAAAGTTTCATTCCTCTAGCACCAAAACATTTTGAGTTATAAGCGACACAAAAGTGGGACGGACGGAAAAACGGAATACAAGGGCGAATCTTATGACCGCATTCCCCTTATACAGTGGCGGTATGAAAAACAACTGAGGCGAATTGCTTCGAAATAAAGTGTCAACGTCTATAAGAATGTAAGTCAATTAGATGATATTTAGCTCATGAGTTACACCCATGGTTAATTTGTTTGTAGTAATTTATTGAGAGCCATAGTATAATCTTATTATAATGCTTAGGATTAACTGACATTGTGTTATCTTATAGGAACCGTTTAAACAATTAAGTTTTGCACAAAGGTTAGTTTATGATATTCGATGGTATTTTGTCAAAATGAAAACATGCCTTTAAGTGTTGCGTTTTAATCTACAAACTTAATTAATCGGTTAAACATATAATGCGTTGATCCAAAATTGATATTGTTGTGCATTTATGTTTTAGATGTCAGACGGATGTACATTATGTCATCATGTCCTCCATAATTTTTAATAGAAATGTGTATACATATTTTCTGCATTTCAAATTACCCGTTAACCTGTTCAGTCGTGTAGCCATGATAATAGAAGTAATGTAAATGTGAACATACATAATAATGATCTAGTTTCATTTGTAGGAGTTGCATTTATTTTCGAATAAACATGATCGATGTCATTTATATATGTACTGCCGCCGTAGTACATCTGTTTCTATAGATCGGGAAGTGATTACCCATTGTAACATAAGTAAGATTTTCATGTTAAAATCATATCAATGCATTATTATACATCAATTGTGCACATTTACAGCAAACCATTTTGGAAGTTCATGTTGATAATTCGAATTTGGTAAAATGGGTTAATCTGTCCAAATTGGCTTGTTTCCATCATTAAGATTGCCAAGTGGTACGTAAGGTTTCTGTTAAACTTGAGGATGCGTTAAATCGCATTGGATCGCCCAATACATATGTATTCTTTCATTACGTCTAAACGTATTTACGTCGGGGCAAAAAGTGTACATGTACCATACTCTAGTTGTGTAGAGACTTCATGATCACTTACTATGATTTCATAAAAATATGTCATTTATTTTGTAGTTATTATCATCAATTGCAATAACTAGAAGGCACCATCATGTCTTGATCACACTCTACAGATTGTAGAGTTGCTGTTTTGTGATCAATGATAATAATAGTCATTTATTAACCCAGTTGCGAGCTCCCATCAAGTATCAAAGAAACTATGTCTCCTCGACTACCCTTCAGATTTACAAGAGCATGTTTCACATGTGGACACTTCATCCTCATGACAATCATCCTTGCCGAGTATAGAATATGGTTCTACTTGTGTTAAAATAACCTACACTCTCAGAGTGTAAATTATAAGCAAAACATTGCAATCGAAAACAAAACAAGACATGATTATATATCCTTAAAAAGTGTGATTAGCCAAGAGCCGTAGAGACAAATGTTGTTTTCTCAAATACACCTAACCCTGGAGAACAGGCGGTTTATAAGCATGGTCATTGTAATCAAGTCGTTTGGTCCACGTGTTTACAGTATGTGCTGACTGACGCTGGAGGCATTATCCACCGATATAATAACGGAGAAATATAATATCAGAAACCAGAGCTTTTAGACAACAACACAATTAGGAAAGATCCACTTTCCATGCATCGTAAAATTAAACATGTTATAATATCCGACATGAAAATTACACTGGGCGTATACAAATAATTGTAACGATTGATGTGGATTTTTGTTTTGATTCGCCGCTAAGGTCTTGCGTGTTCTTCTGTATGTTAAGTATGCTGATACTCTTAACGCCAGTTTATGAACGCTTTGCGATGATGTTCAAATGTGCTCACCTCGTAAAACCCATTTAAACGATTTCTCGACGAAATGTGTATTCGCCACACATGTGTTAACGTTGTTAAGTGTAGTATCTCACGCCGTTATAGCAGTTATGTTAATCAGCCCACCGGGTCATTTCAAATGCCTTATTATTTTCACTCCGAAGATCGTTTCAACAATTCGCGTATCAGCGTTATCATACAACCATAGATTAAAGTCGATGTTTTTTGTTCATGATATTCGATTAGTAAAAAGACAATCTCAACGAATGCAGTAACTTTACGACACAAGGAAATGACATTTGTTTAACTACAGATGGAACAAAAAGTGTTATACTCATGAAATCCGTTCTACGGTTAATGTTCATCTTCCCCAATTCAAGCATGACAGTTGTTACTTACTCTTAAAACAAGCAAATTAGCGAACCCAGAACAAGTTTATGTTTGTAACTGACCGCTGGGATATGACTGCAATACAATAACAAACGGTGAAAAATAAAACTTAAGAACAAACAACTTTTTCGATAAGATAATAAAAAAATAAACCTCAATAGACAGTATCAGGTAAGTAAGTTCTTATGACAATGGACATGTCTTTCCTACAGAGTACAGCACAATAAAAACAACAACAACACTATAACTTAAACGTATAGTCAAACAGCATAAACTAAAATACTGCATTTGACGTTTCACATAAATTATACATCGTGTATATCATTCATCGGTTCCTGAGCTGTTAAACTTTGTCATGACATTTAAAATTAAAACTTGAACGGTAAAAACGAATGTTACATTTAAACATAAAAAGGTTATTGCAGTTTAAGCCATGTTCTTGGTCGAGTTAGCCTCTATTTCGTTTACATCGTCCTTTGTAGGCACGCTTTACCTTACTGGAATCAGAACAAAATAAAAACAACATTAATAATACATATAGCCGTGATAACATTTGACATAATGTTCTTGCGGTATATGTTGGTATATGCGGGTCACATGTTTAACTCTTTGTATTCACTTTGTAATGTAATAGATTTTCAAGATTCAAGATTTATTAACAACAGTTCCTGAAGGACATTTACCTATGTAGACACATTTTAGTACATGCAATTGCTAATAACATTTCTAAACATATTTACACATTTTTGTCAAGTATTTAAATTATGAGTAAGCGAGGTTGCTTATTATTTTAAATATTTCATTCATAAATACTACGAATCAATCATTAACAGCAGTATATAATATGTAAATTTACTCGTCGCACAAAACCAATGTGAAACAATAACTTAAACTGACACAAAACTACTGAAAATACAGGAGGCGCTGAGAAATACAAATCCCAAAGTGTATTGTATTCCTTTAAAATTTACACTTATATATAATTATATATAATTAGGAATTCATAAAAGTTAGCCAAACTAGTGAATATTATTATGCGTGAGCCCTCATATTCGAATCATAAGTTAGATCCATTTCTAATCATATTGTATAATTACTGTTAATCACCATGATGCATACATTGCCCTCATTATTATATCACTTACTGGCATCTTAGGATGCATTTGTTGTCGTATGTTTGTCCGTCCTTACCGCACACAGGGTCCAATATTTTAGGGCAGGGACACTTGATAAATGGTAAGGCCACTGGGGGAGACACTGGGGGACATTCGCCTTCACTTTGAAGACGAACACAGCTGTGGATAGTCGAACTATGGGGGTAATCGGTTAAAGCAGTAAAACAATAAATGGAGTAAATAGGTAAATGTTGTAAACTGGTTTACGAGAGTTTATCCTTAAGCTGGGCATATATTGTTTTACAAACTGTTGAAATCAATTGTACATTATATCCAAATATAATCGCACATGATTTAACAAAGCTTTACACAATGTTATTGGTCATACTACTGATGTATTTACCAATTTCAAACACATTAATGACTTGAATTTTAGAATAGTATTTTACTTTTGATAGCTCTGCGTCACACATTAGCAAAAAAATGTGAACCATGTGTAAGGTTTCATGATTGACAGATATTTATATATATTATTGACTACAAACTCACGCGCATCGGAGCACACATGAGTTCCCGTAGGTTTTGCCATCAACCCCACACACCGGGTCATACTCTGTCGTACAAATGCACGGACTGGAACAATCGCCTGGATTTCGAAGATCAACACCGCTGAGGACAGTCGATTTATGGGGTTTATTGGTTAAAGCAGTAAATCAATGAATGGTGTAAGTCGGTTAATGGTTTAAAATGGTTTACGAGCGCTCTATCTTTAAGATGGATGTATATTGTAAACAAACTGTTGAAAAATTTTGTAAATTGTATCGACATATAATTGCAAACCACATCAAATGACAATAAAAGGAAACATTTTATACAGCAGTCTATTGANTATATATATATATATATAATTGAAAACTCACGCGCATTTGAGAAGGCATGGGTTATCGTAAGTTTTGCCATCACACCCACACACCGGGTCCAACTCCTTCGTACACGGGCATTCACTTTGAGCGTCGATAACACCTGAATCAACGTTATATAAATATTAAAACTCCATCACAATAACAGGGGAAACAATCATAGCAACACACTCCAGTCTTTGTTTACGGCCATTGGCCATTTTGCTATAAAATACAGGACAATTTTATATATGTTGTTACCATATCAATAAAGGAACGCATATTTTGCCATCGCACTAATAGGCACACAATCATGTTAAATAACTAAATAAGTAATAAATGTCAATATTGTGCAATACGAGGCCATTTGAACAACATTTCCTACCGAATTAATATATAAATACTTATCTTACAAGCTTTTTAGATATGATTATATAAACATTCCATACTCCTTACGGTAACTACCAGCACATTACATATAACTGGTTTTCATTTGTATGTTTTATACCATATTTGACATCATAAGATTTTTTTCCCAGAAACATGAATACAAAACAGTAAATGCATACCTAGCGTTAACAGAAACAACAGCATGGTGGCCATAAACATCATCCGCATCCTAAAATGTAAACTCTTTTCATTATTTCTGTTTATTGCATAATTTCCTTTTTTTTTAGTAAAAAAACTCTCGTTTATCAGTTTTAAAATTGCCACTTTACTTAAACAATTAAAAAAAATGAAGCTGGAATTGAAAAAAAAGACTAACCGAATATATAATTATATGTAAATTCGCATAAAAAAAAAACAGAAAATGTATATAGATAACGCAAACAAAAACATTCATATAATAATAATAATAATACAAAAACACACATTCTCTCGACAATACCGTATTTTCAACAATTGTTATGAACAGAACATAAAATCAATCGCGCTGTTTAAGTACCGATTGCAAACGGGATTACGGCTGGATTAAAGCGCAACTCTCTTTGATCTATTTTTAAACTACGTTTGCAAATTAAACAATCCACGAAAGAAAAACGATTTAATGGTTCTAGCTGTTGCATCGTAAATGTCGTTAACACTTCAATGAGCAGAACGTACATAAGACAGCGTTCGCAAATTGAACAGCTCAACATATAGAAACGATTTCATGGCTCCAGCTGTTTTATATTAAATGGTGTTACCATCTCATTGAACAGCATGTGCATAAGACAGCGCGTAGCAACGCGCCCCACCCGAAGTATGCATAGCTTGTTAGCATTAACACTAAGCGTTAGAATACTAACTATTAGAATAAATCCAAATTAGTCTTTTTTTGTAAAAGTAATTTATCATATTGATGACACCGTATAGGTTATTAAGTGGGCTAATTCATGTTTACAGTGTATTTGAAAACCTCAACTACAGCATGGTAAGTTTAACCCTCATCGCGGATCATTCCGATGATACATTCTCATTTTATTTAAATATTTCATTCTCATAATAAAGTTAATGCATGTAGCAATGTATTTAACTATTTCGGTTATCTGATGATGGTAAGCTGGATAGGTCGCTTCTTATACTACAGGAATATCAACCTGTTATTCACTGATATTCGCAGTCGAAGACATTAATACATAGTAAAGACTTGTGCGAGTATGTTCTTCCTAAAGAGTCGAATACTCTTGACACAAAATACTTACACGCGTCAAAGACAAACGTTAATCTTCATCCAATCATTATTTACTAAGGCTGCTATATAAGCAATAATCCTTTTCAAAGCTGCGACAGTATCGGCAAAATTAGCGTGTATTAATAAATAAAGCCCGTCACATTTGTACATGATTATGTACCATCTTGTACTGAACAAAATGCAAACAGTTTTGTTCGTTTAAGCATGCAGGTAATGTCAATAATTTAACACAGCACAACGCATTATATTTCGTACCAGGCGGATCCAGACCCAAAGTACAGCGCACACGGATGCATGCTATAATCTGGTTGAAACTTGATGGTTAATGTTTAGTTTTTGTTTGTTTGTTCAAGCCTACTACTAGACATGTAAATATTAATTATTTATATTAACACTGGTAATGTTTCTACGAAGAGAACTCATCAAGACAGAATGCAGACACGGGTAGAAAAAAGATTGGATCAAGTAAATAGTGACAACAGCCTAGCCCAATAACACACCGCGCGTTTTGATTCAACATCATATTAACTAAGCTGTTTCAAGCATACACAGAGAAAAATACGTTGTGCCGACTTGTTTGCTTTAAACCAAGCTAAAATAGATTATTTTTTAAAGCAAAATACTCTAACAACCGCAAATAAGTTACCCATTTTTAGTTTTGACAAATATTGCTTATTGTAATATCCTCAATCAATCAATCATCAATGTTTAATTAATAACGATTTCACTCATTTGGTTTGTTTTAAATTTGAAAGACGACATGTACGATTATTTGTATTGGATAAGAAACTATTTTGATTTTGCAAATCAAGATACTTTAATCAACATATATGAGTTAATTAAATCACGTACAAGCAGTAACACGGTTTCAGCATAATTAATAACTGTGATTTGCCAAAAAGATGTTTGCTTTATATAGAGTATGTATAATTTTTGAAAATTATATATACACAAAATAAGGTTTAGGTGATTTGTATATTACTTACGTATGATTAAGAAGTATTTTCAGCAGTTCAACAACATATTTTCAAAAATTTAACAGGCATAAAGCTTGTATAACACTTTAGATTAATAGTTGTATTTTATAAGCGGTCTTTTTGCTTCATTAGGACGGTATAAGTATATTTGATTAAAGCAGACCCAAGTGCATACATTAATGGATGCATTGTATTATAAGCGGTCTCAATACTCTGCGAAGACGGTATATGTATCATTACTCGAAACAGACCCAAGTGCATTAAACATGTACTGGCATTTGTCTCTTTTGATGTATCGTATGGCTGTGTTGATGTATTGTATCAGGAAAATGTTTACTTATATTAATAGTTGTCGTAAACATTTTTGGGATGATGGTTTATATATAGTATCGATTAAAATGGACCAAAATAGATACAACATGTGTTTTTTTTGTTTTTTTTGTGTGTAAATGTGTTGTTATATAAATTAATCAATATATGTTTGCAGTAGGGATACTTTTTACGATTGAAAACACTATTCATAATCGTTTACATTTATTATTTGAACACTGTATAAGGTAACTACTACATCATGTTGAACATATTAAAACTAATTCGCGTGCATACAATGAACAGTTTTTTTTTTATTATTTGAAAATGCATTGCATTTATTCCCACACAAAATTCAGGGTTCTAGCGATAACATATTATTATTTTTGAACAAGAGATGCGAAGAGCTAAACTGAAAAGCAGATTTGTGCCCTACGAATGTGTAACATATCAAACTCGACAGGATTAAAAAAGTATGTAAGTATTTAGAAGTAAGTAAACGACAAAGCGAGAATGTTCTTGGAAATTCTTTACGAAGAGACATTTTTGGAAAACTAACAGGTATTTAACACAAAATACAAAGTGTATTATGCTAAATGTTTCTTAATAGCTTCTTCTGTAAAGGCTTCACTTGTTGAATTCGCATCTCTTTCATTACTCTTTTCTACAACGCCCTTTATACCTCAGCCTTACATGTCTGCAAATAAACAGTTTAGATTTGTATAACTAAAACTGTGAAAGGAGAAACTTTAACTACATAATAAACGATCTTTCTTAGTGGCACAAGAACTAAACCAACACAGCATTTCATAAACAGCAAGCATAAACAAAACAGACTTAATTAAAAAAAAAGGCAATAATGTGGTTTTATTTTATGCGTTCCGATGGTTTATAGAGAAATATCAGTGAGGCTTTGAACTGATAATTCACTTTTGAAACAATAAGAATTTAACAGGGAAAAGTAACGATAATTTTCACTGTTTTACTGTGAAATGACGTCATTGTTTTGACAAAATGACGTCATTACTCCAGCGAAGTTCTCCACTTTTAGAAACGATTTAACAATGTAAACGAATGATGAAAAAAGCATAAAAGAAATTGAAAACTTGTTTGATTTGGTGGAATATCGTTTTTAATTTCCTCGTGATCGTAGACAAAATATATTTTCTATGATCACCCGTGAATTAAAATCGATATTCCACCGAATCCAAAAAATAACATCTATTTATGGTTTGGGGGGAGTAATCGATTAGTTATGTTTGTCGGTCAATGTGGTAAATCTGTAAATGTGTTAAAGCAGTGAAGCAACACGGTTATTTACGCAAATCTCTTAATGGAGTAAATGGGTTGATTGAGAAAATCGTTAAATGGGAGTAATTTGGTCAATTTGGTAAACAAGTCGATAGGATGAATCGTCTAATTGGGGGTCAAATCGGTTAATGGAGGAGAACAATCTGATGACAGGGATAAATAGGTTAATGGAGCTTAATATGCTAAAGGGAGGTGAATATGTTGATGACGTCAATCGAAAAACGGGTCATCACTTTAAGACTCTTAGAGGTAAAACTCGATTAATGATGTAAATAGGCTTACGAGCAATAAATCCGTTAATTTGGATGCATTGTTTTCAACGTTTTTAAATATTTTATAAATTATAACCATCTCATTGCAAATACAATCAATAGACAATACACAGAAACATTTAAAACAATTATATGATATTGTTGATAAGCATACGTATTTATTTACCAATTACACATGAATAAATCATTTGTAAAATGGTTCACTTTTTGACCGCTCTGCGCAACACAAACGTTGCATATCTAACACGGTTAACGGCGTTTATGATATGTAGATGTATATATTATTGACTTATTAAAAACTCACGCGCATTGGAGTTTTGCCATCATCACCACACACCGGATCATATATCGGCGCCGTACAAATGCAACGAACTGAATGAGCGCCGATAACACATGAATAAATTTTATAGAACAAATAAAACTCCATAAACAATATCGGGCGAGAACTTCCTGGTAACACACTCCATTCTTTGTTTAAGGCACGTGACGATTTGCATATTCAATGCAGGACTATATATTTATAAGACTATTTTAAAATGACAAACGATTCATACTTGTGTTACCGCATTTATATAGGAACACATAGTTTGCCATCGCACTAATGAGTACCCAATCATGTTAAAAAAATAAAGAAATACATTTCAATACATGAATGTTGTTATTGTATTGGTCATATACAATACTATGCCATATAGAAACAGCTAATTACAGAACAAATAATATTAAGACTTTTCTTACGAGCTTTGTATGAACCTTAAAGATATCAAAACGATTCTATATTCATAATGGTTGCTAGCAACATATTTAATACAACGTGTTTTCTTTTGTAATAAACTCAGTGTTTTACATCACATTGGACAACATTTGAAATTTTAAAAGCAAGACAACATAAAAGCCACATAATTATGTATTCAGAAGTGAATAAGTAACGGGTGTGAACAAAACCAACAGCATGGTTTCCCCAAATAGCATCCGCATCCTAAAATAAACACTAATTTAATACGTTGTTGCATTGCTATGTTTGAAATCCATCTATGTTTGTCATATTTATCAGGTTTTTTTAAATGCCAAAAGTGTAGAAACAGTTGTGTTTTCATACAATTTAAATTTAAGAAGATTTAAAGTATTTCAAGATNCGTGGAGTGTACTGTAGGTACTTTTTCCCCAAATAGACAGAAAAAGCCCTGTATTTGGAAGCCAAAACTACAAAATGTGAAGATCTCAATTTACTTAAACTTATTCTCAATGGGAAATCAAGTTTCAACAAATATCTATTTGTATTTTTGATAAAATAATTGCATTAACTTCTTATCTTATTCAAAGGAGTCCTACCATTGCTTTGTTAAAAAGTATCACGTTATTTATTTTAAACTTACCAAAATGCGCCAAAAACATGCAGAAACTTGATTTTTGCAAAACAAAGTCTAAATAAAGAATATCAAAACGCTGTTATACTGAAATGGCAAATCAGTATGTAAACATTGGGTCTTATTGTAATAAACTTACCTATGTTTACGGTCAACAGTTATGTACAGTAAGAAACACTGTTATGAGACTAGCGTCCACAGTTACTACTAAGTCCCATTTCAATGGGAAATGTTTACATCAGCACCGTTTTTGTTAAATAGAATGCCGAACTGTATCAAGGTTACGCAGCAGTAAAATGAACTATGCGGTCAAAAAGTTTGTTTGACTGAGCCCGGTCGTGCGTGGTCAGTGCGTGTCGCCAATTTATCTTCAGGTGTCAATCTTAATAAAGATATGGCTCAGCGACGAGGATTCTATACATCGCCACGGGGCTGCTTTCATCGCAAGAGGTGGTCAAAAGAGTCATCAGTTGCATCCCAGTCTCCACCAGACTCATTTCCATCCGTATCTCAGCGAGACCTCACGACAATACCACCATCCAGGGCTACGCACTAACAGCTGACTACGAAGACGAGGGGATCGAACAGTGCTATGAAGAATAAGAGCGCATCATAGGCAAGGTCCCCAAGAAAGACATCATCATTGTCCAAGGCGACTAGTCTTATTTATCAGACGTGCAAAGAATTTAGAGATACTTTTTATATGGGCTAAATCCAAATATTACCCATATAAAAAGTAGCTTAATATATGAGAGCGTCAACAAGTTGGACTACACGGCGACTGGAACGCCAAGGTTGGACCAGACGAATACCAAGACGGGTCAGGGACAGTAGGTAGATTTAGCTTAAGAGAGACCAACGACAGAGGGTTGAGACTTCTTGAGTTCGCCAGAAGCCACTAACTCACCCTGGCCAACATGCTGCACCCACACAAACCGTGCAGAACAGCGACCTGGCATGCCCCCAACGGGCAAGTACACAACCAGATCGATTTCATACTGGCGCCGCAACGGTTCAACATCAAGTCCAGCATCAACAAGGCAAACACAAGAACATTTCCTGGCGCAGACATAGGCAGTGGCCATGACTTAGTGCTCATCACCATCAAGCTGAAATTTAAGAGCAATCGCATCACCAAGAACCCTCGCGTTAGATTTGACTTGAAGAAATTGAAAGATCAAGTGATAACATAGGTATTACAAGCACAGATAGGTGGCAAGTTTGCAGCGCTGAACATCTTGGACAATGATATCGACACCGTAACCAACAATATCAATGATGTCCTACTGTCATCGGCCGAAGAAGTGCTTGGAAGCGAGAGAAGGATGAACAAGCCAAGGATGACGACCGAAATCATGGACCTATGTGACAAAAGAAGAGAGCTGAGGCATGAGAAGTTCACGAGCCTGGACTTAAGGGCAAATTACCAGATCGCGAACAGAGAGGTGAGGAAGAAGATGAAAGAGGCCAAAGAGGAATGTATTAAGGAGCAATGTATCAACATCGACAAAGAGATGACCACATGCAGCAGTAAGAAGGCCTACAGCACCCCAAGACCCTCACGAAAACCAGTCAGCCCAAGGCCAGTGTTAAAGTAGACGCTGACGGGAATCTCCTGACCGAGAGTGCCGCAATCCTAAACAGGTAAACTGAATACTGCAGTGACCATTACAATTATCCGCTTCAACCAGACTCCAACCTCCTTCAGAACCATCCCAGACCAGAAGCGGACGATGAAAGTCCTCCATACTTAAGGCAGATGTGAAGGAGGCAGTGCGTAGTCTTAAGGCAGGACAGTCAACGGGAGAGTAATTAATTAAGCACGGAGGAGCGGCAACGACTGCATCAATGACGGCACTATGCCAAAAGATCTGGGAGGAAAAGAAATTTCCCAAGAAGTGGACCCAGTTACTGGCCATCCCCTTACAGAAAAAGAGCAACCTCAAGTTGTGCGAGAATAACCGCACCATCCGCCTCATCAGTCATACCAGCAAAGTTATGCTACGCATCATCCTTAATTGATTGCAAAGTAAGGCCGAGGAGCTGCTGGCAGAAAAGCAGGATGGATTCAGAGCTGGGCGGAGCACAGTGGAAAAGATCTTCAGCTGCAGAGTTATCATTGAGAAACACCTGCAACACCAACGTGAGCTTTTACACTACTTCATCGACTTTAAGAAAGCTTTCGACCGCGTGTGGCGTGATGGCCTATGGCATGTTATGAGAGGATTCAACATTGACGAAGGTCTGGTGAAAGTCATCCAAGAACTCAATGGAAACGCCAGAAGCGCAGTACTTCTCAATGGACAACAGGGGGACTTCTTCAGAACATCAGTGGGCGTTCGTCAGGCATGTCTGCTCTCTCCCGTCCTGTTTAACCTTTTCCTTACAAGGATAATACAGAAGACTCTTCATGACCACCGCACCTTATATCCCTCGGTTGAAGACCCATGTCCAACTTGAGATTCGCTGATGACATTGACCTCGTGGGTGGCACCAGCAGTGAACTTCAAGATTTCACCAACAGACTCTATGGAAGAGCAGGAGCATACGGGATGGATGTCAGTACGGAGAAGTCGAAGATCGTGGTGAACAGCTCGAACAACGCCAATGCAGACATCCCCATGAACGGCGAGAAGCTAGAAGAAGTGGGGAAGATGATGGAACTGATTGTTCACAACCTGCTCAGTCTGGCCAAGGCTGTGGTCGCCATGGCAATTCTTATTCGACCTCAGCGGTACTGGTACCATCCTGGGGCATGGCTGCGCCCATGTACTTGAAGCTGGTCACTTCTTCTAGCTTCTCGTCGTCCATGGTAATATATGCACTGGTGTTCAAATATTTGACATCTCCGTGCTGACCTCCATCCTGTATTCTCCTTCTCTTTCATAAAGTCTGTTGGTGAGATCTTGAAAATCACTGCTGATGCCATCCATGAGGGCAATGTCATCAGCGAATCTCAAGTTGGAGATGGGTCTTCCACCGATGGATAGATAGATAGATTTATTTCGGAGATAGAGGTTTGGTGGTCATGGAGAGTCTCCTGTATTATCTTTTCATTGAACATTTTGAACAGGGCAGGAGAGAGCAGACATCCCTGACGGACGCCCCCTGATGTCCTGAAGCAGTCCCCCTGATATCCGTTGAGAAGAACTGCGCTGCTGGCGTTTCCGTAGAGTAAATATTAGGTACTAAAAAAATACAAATTCGTTGCGGTTGTGTTTTTTTAATCACCCAACAATGTAAATTCAAAAAATCAAACATCTTCATGAACAGTACAAAGAGTGCGTTTTCCTCTTCCGTTTTTGTATTATAAATGGGTTTATACCATCTACTAAATTTTACTTGCAAACGAAAACCAAAAAGGAAGTGATATATCGACAATAGCCCATCCATGTTACGTCAGATGACAACGCGACTTATGGAGAAAATAAATGCTTGAAAATATAAATCATGCTTTTTTTTCAAGTTTCTTATGATATTTGAAAAGTAATTATTTATTTGTTTGAATGGAATTATAATATTAAAAAAAATATATTTTGGTCAATTTTGAAACGAATTTGCAACACAAAATAGTTCGATATTAAATACATATTTTGTGTTTCTTTAGGGTATTTTTAGTAAAAAAAGCTATTTGTTTTCTGTAAGAGAGATAATTATTGTTATATAAGAATGGTAAAAATGTTTATGTTTTGGTAATCAGTGCACAATCGCAAAAAGGGACTACTTTCATACGCGTCTGGTTCATGGCTATTTTTACCGTGGTAAATTTCCCAGCCCAAAATAGATCAAAATCATAGAATTGCTTGACAGAATTGACTGGACAGTAAAAATAGCAACTGGGGATATTTATACACATCATTTGTCGTTTATTTGGTAAGATCTGTCCCCTAAACCCCTTTTAAATGTAATCAGGTATTTTGTAATCGAAATGTTTTCAGGACAGAACCAGGAAGACGGACATAGCACACTACTTTCCCTCTGAAATCGCCATGTCAGAACGGGGATGTCGCTTCCCTGCTATTATTTTCAGAAAATTCTAAAATTAAATAGTTTGTTTATATCATAAATATAGTTGGTTGTGGTTTGATAGTCACTGCTTATATATATCTTAAACTAAATACTTGGAAGTTGGAGTCTGATTTGAAGAGCATTGAACTTGGAATAGTTATGGCTGCTTTACCTGGTATAGCAACCATGAGTGATGAGATCAGCATTGTAGCTGGTCATTTAACTCTTAAACACTTTGATCCCAGTCATATTATTATGGTTTTAACGGGACACTCTTAATATTACATGCATGTGTTGCGTAATTGCAACATTGTCATATTTTTTTTAATGAAACAAACGTTAACATTGAATGATTGATTATTGAAAAGCAGTTAAGGCGTTAAAGCATTTAAATAATACATAAAATATATTGCATTTATAGCACCACGACATGTAAAAATATGATGGTTGGTGAGAGCAACTTATCTTGTGGTTGTTTAAATTGTTCTGACCTTGGTCAACAATGAAACCAGCGATATATTCATTGGTCTGTAAACCTTCTTGTCCACCAACGAGAGTTACCAATGACTTAAATACACAGAATAGTTAAATTTACATTTTAGAAAATTACATGCTAGGGACACAAAACAGATCTGTGCTACATGTGTATATTTGCTCAGTTGTAGAATACTGTTTGACCGTTAACATGATATCTAGATTGCTGCTTAATTTTAATTTTATCTTTACATTGTGTAAGCATTTCTTTAAAGTACATCATGGTGTCTTTTTTAAGGTTAAAATTTGAAACTGAACATTTAGTGCAGTAATTAAAGAAAAAACTTGATGGTCTTCAACTTCAATTATATAGGTAACCTGCGTATCTGTATAACGATAACTATTCGCAGACTGACATTATGCAATAACACTAAAACTGAGCCTGATATCATAGTCATGGTAATTTGGCCATAAACATGTTGAAGATAAATTAACAACTTAAATGATGTAGGATACTGCTGTGCAATTTAATGCAATGTGTAATAACAACACTACTAATGTTTTGATAATAGATTAGCAGATATGATGTACATTAATTTATGCGTATTGACACTAATCTGACAGTTGAATGATTCATTTTGATGAGTACTAAACTACAAACAGGCTTTTTTTTCTATATTTGACATTCTACAAAAGCAATAAGAATTTTGATATTTATTATTTTCTTTAAAAAAAAATGTGACAGAGCAATGCAAGAACTCTGAGATCTGCCCGTTCTTTAAAAAAAAATAAACGTTTAATCCATAGCCATGGGTTGCATAATATGTACATGTACTCAATATTAAAAATTCAATAGAAAATATGACAATTTGAGGAGTCAATTTATTCTTTATTTTTTTCTTGAAGTGTGAAAAAACACAAAAATGTGTTCACTTATATACATACTGATCAGCAGTACCTTGATAAATCTGCCACCATGCTTAACACTTTCCCGCTCAGAACTTGAGCAAAATGAAAATGGCTATATGCAACCAGTATAAAACCAAAACAGCCTGCGTAACTTGCAGTCTGTTCTGGTTTTATGCTGTTTTCTGCTCATCAGTATCCTGGGTTGGAAATAAAGGCTCTAAAACTTAAATCTAGTACATGTAAGAAAAGGCTTAAATTTAATTTGTTTTCCTAAGGGACTACTTGTGCGTCAAAGTGTGTATCTGAGCTGGAAAGGGTTAAATGACCATTTTAATAAAGATCTTGAAGTGATCGTACTAGCTGTATTCATTTTTTAAGATAATAGTTTTGCTTTTCAGAAAAAGTTACTGAAGGCAACTTGAGAACAAATCGGTCATCATGGGTAGAAAGAAGATCGCGATTACTAGAATCAATGATGAGCGAAACCGACAGGTAAAGGTCATTTCACTCTGGGATTTTTTTTGTCCAATGCGAAAAGTACCTGTACCTGCCCAATGGACTGATCTTGGAATTCGCTTGAGTTTAGAAAAAGCTACTAATCCCGAGGAACAAACAATGCTGGTCCATTATATCAAACAATAGAAGCTTCATTTAAATAATAACGGTTGATACGGTGTATGATTTTGAAAGGATTATAAATGGGTCAGCTTTATTTGTACCAGCAGATTAGTGGGTTTTTCCAAAAGGTTGTTTTTCCGGCATACATATATTGAGAAATATTAGCCCGAAAAGTGAAAAAAAAATGGAATACTGCTATTTATAATCATATTAATTATGTTTAATTTTTCCAATAACATGGTTTATCGCGCAATTTTACCCAATCCAGAAGGTACAAGGTGTAAAATATAAAGCAAAAAAAAAACACTGACTTGTCAATAACACGATTTGGAATTAAATTGACACGTCTTTCCTTTGTTTTGGGAAGTTTTTGGACGGCAATTGGGAATTTTCTTAATTTTTGCTCATTTGGGACAGAACCAATACTTTATAAAGGAGCAAAATTGCTGTCACAAGCAATGGTATTTTTAGATCACCTGAATGTGAGGCGAACAGAGTGACCTTCCAGTATTTTTGCCAGTCACCACTCACCATCATGTCAATTAATAATGTAACGCAATACTTTCACAATGTAAACAGGTCTTTTTAAGGCAATAAGTGCAAAACTAGTACAAAGAGTTAAAATAAAGTTGTTGTGTTTTCATCCATTGACACAATTATATTGTGGATCATGTAATTAAATTAGCCTCATTCTAGAAAAACTGGGCTTAATGCAAGTGCGTTAAGTGTCGTCGCAGATTAGCCTGTGCAGTCCGCAAAGGCTAATCAGGAACAACACTTTCCGCATTAACTGGATTTTTAAAAAATATTTTTCTAGGTGACGTTCACAAAACGGAAGTTTGGCCTCATGAAGAAGGCATATGAGTTGAGTGTGTTGTGTGACTGTGAGATAGCGCTCATCATCTTCACGTCCAACAACAAGCTGTACCAGTATGCGAGCTCTGACATGGACAAGGTGCTGCTGAAATACACAGAGTACAATGACACAGTCGTCAGTCAGACCAACAAAGATATCGTAGAGGTGGGTGTGTGTTGTTTGCAAATGAAAATATGAAGGATTAATTGAATGTGCAATTTTTCAAAGACATTTGTAGTTAATGTTGAGCATTATTTGCAAGTCTGTTCCCCATAAAAAAAATAATGGAAATCGTAATTGATAAATTGATAATATTATATTTAAAAAAAAATGATCCAGTTTAAATGATTTCAGTTATACATAATTATAATGGAAAAAAATAAATAATAAAGGCTTATTTCAATCCTGTTGTTCTTCGGTTTACCTTATACATTTGCACTCTACAGTCAGTGTTGGGACCCTTATCGGCGAAGATGATAGATCATTGCTGCAACTGAGCTGGTTCACAACTGAACTGGTTCACTCTTATATTGCAAGAATGCATATAATGATACAATATTTTATTTTGCGCACTAAACATTATTGACAATTCAGATAAGTTCATTTGTAACACCACCACCATATGTATAGATGCTGAACAAGAAAGGCGATGAGAAGGGAGACATGGACGATGACGACTCCTATCAGCTGACCCCGCAGACTGATGCCCAGTACAAAGAGGTTGACAAGCAGTATGCCCGCGTTATGACTGGACAGGTAGTCCCGCATTCATTGGTGAATTCATTGGTTCGTCACTTTTACCGATTTACTTCCTATTGTATCATTGAAAGCCTTTTGTGGTAATTTCCGTTTTTGGGTAGTTGTGAACCTTTTTCTGCATCTTTTGAAAAAACTTAATTAAATTCAATTAATTTAGAGATGCTGTGCCATATGGCAATTTATTTATTAACTGAAGGGGATTTCCATAGCTTAAAATTGTCTTTGGCCAAATTTGAATACATGTCATTGAAATCATTCTTACTATTGCTTGCAAAAACAGAGTTTTATAAAGACAATCTTGAAGTCCAATTAAACATTTTTTACTCAGATTCCATCAAATTCGTTGTCACCTGCCATAGGACTATTTGGTCAATTACAGACTGAGTCCACAGTAAACCTCCTTGCACGGAATATCAATTAGGCATACTAGTAGAAGTCAGTGTTCTAACATGCAATAAAAAGGTTAATTACAAGTTGAAGACAAGATGTATCTAGACTTTTATGAAGTTCTAAATTCTTGAGTACAACTGAAACTGATGTCCACGTCATTGCTTAAAAAGAATTATTAAAACAATATGTACAAAAGGCATTTTTACAATTAAAATCCATTAAGCCAAGTGTATAATCAGAACCTTTTGCCTTGGGACCCTTAACTAATGCTGATATTTGTTGACAGTTTGGGCAGCAGTCCGGGGTGATGCCAGTGACCGTTCCGGTTTCCAACGTGGCGTTCTCGCAGGGCCAGCAATTCACCACGCAGGACCTTGGAGCCTCCAACATTGTCCTGTTACAGCACCATCCTGGTGGGGGGCTACACACCACTAACACGAGGCCCATGCTCAGTCCTGGGGGTAAGGCTTAAGATGTGCTTATTGTGATGTTTATGTGGTCCTTCCAAGCCTAAGCCTGCATTATATGAGGCCCTGGAACGTGTCCCAGCACTTCTACATAAGTTATGTACTAGACTGGTGTAAGGTGTTACAAATATGAATTATAGTTGCAATTTTCAGTTGCTATGAAAATCCCAAACCTATTGCACGCCACAAGTTCGGGTAAACTCATAGCAATTACTGGCCCAAATTTCAATTTATTGGCCTCTATTTCAAATAAGTGTTCGACCAGAATGTGTAACTAACCATGAGAGCCATTATTCTGGAAATTATTTTGATTTTGTTGTTTTTCAAACACATGATTATTTTGTGGACACATTAATTCTTGGATTTCTGATTCTGAAAAAGAGAAAGAAAAACTGTTGTCTTGGTCAATCGCCTGTGTGTTTGTTATATCAATACATGAGTCCACAATCTATAGATTGCTTGTTTGATTTCCGGCCCAGCTACTTGTGTTCTAAAATTATTTCTACTTCCATTCTCCCCAACATCTGATATAAGTTGTGCAGTTGTCAGTTACTGGCATTAGATAATGCATTTACTAATGGTAAAACTAGCAAACCCAGCACCAGTGTTAGTTCATTAATTGACCTCAGTGATATGATTGAAATACTGTTGAAAGCAGCGAATAATCTAAATAACCAAACAAATCTCTGACAATCCTTGCCCATGTGATTGCAGACGGAGGTCGTGCTAGCGTGTCCCCTGGCCCCCAGCAGAGCTCCAGCCCCCAGCCTCAGCCCGTGGCCCTGCACCAGGTGAGGACCAGTCAGGATGAGGGGCAGGGCAAGGGCAGACCCAACCTGCGCGTCGTCATACCCAACAAGGATAACCCAGCAACACAGGTAGGGGCACCGTGTGTACAAGGCTGTTATACATAATGCTCACCTTAGCAAGGCTTGAAATGTCAGTTAAAGAGTGCAAGGCATATNACAGACAGACAGACAGACAGACAGACAGACAGACAGACAGACAGACAGACAGACAGACAGACAGACAGACAGACAGACAGACAGACAGACAGACAGACAGACAGACAGACAGACAGACAGACAGACAGACAGACAGACAGACAGACAGACAGACAGACAGACAGACAGACAGACAGACAGACAGACAGACAGACAGACAGACAGACAGACAGACAGACAGACAGACAGACAGACAGACAGATGAACAGAAAACCTTTTGACACGTCAATATCAGTCATGTACATTGTAGACAGACAGACAGACAATTTTATTGGCGAATACAATCGGTACATAGCCATATAAACATAATACATATTTCAATTAAATTGCATGTCAAGAAAATGTGATCGATATAATTCAGTTTACTAACGGAAAATGGTCTTAACATATTCGATGTGAGTTTAAAATAAAAAATCTAACTTTTACTGAAAAAATAGATATTTAGTTAATTAGTATAACTGCTGATAAATACCATTTAAGAATTCCTAAAAAAAGAGACAAACAACAAAGACACTACACAATAGATATGAACTTAAATATAATAATAACTGATAAATAGCATTGGATGGTGCTTATATAAAGATACTTTATACAAAATAGATATTAAATTAATTATAATAACTACTGATTACTGAATTACAAGTTACTGATAAATAATTATAATAATAATTGATAAATAACATTAAAAGGATTCCTATGTAAAGATACTTACAACGACGATAATACAAAATAGATATTAAATTAATTATAATAACTAAAAATAAATAGCATTATAGCATTCCTATTAAATGATACAAACAACATATACAATACATATAATTTGACAATGTCCGTGGCATTCAATAGCTGAAATTATATTTAACAAACCCATTTGGAAATATTCGCTTAAGATTAATATCAACCAAAAAGGCAGTGTTACTGATCACTATTTATTAAGTCGGTTATATGCTCACTTGCGAATTAGATATACTTGGACAATCTTAAAAGTTCAGATGTGTTTGTGGTCTTGATAAGTTGGATGCATTTAAAAACATACTCGGCCTGTTATAATAATACCTTTTAAAACAATAACAGCTACAAATAATGATGAAGTGGAATTCATCCTCAATATCGTGGTTGTTGCAAGTTAAGCATGTTCTCTCCTTTCTTGGGAGTCTATCAGAACCATATCGACCCGTTTCTATCCTTAAGCCTTTCGACGATAATCGAAGGCGAGATATGGCGCGGCGGTTAGTCTAATTAAATAGTTTAGCGAGATAAAGTGATGGTTCAAACGAATTAGCTAAATGTATATAAAGATGGTTAAATAAAACACTCGAGTTGATGTCGGCTCTAAGTTTCTGTAATAAAAAATCAATTGTTCTACGTTTAAATATTTGCACAAATTCGTTGAGACTGTATTTTAAAGCGGTTTGCCCAAACGTCGCTAAAACCATAATCATTAAAAAGTATGTGAAGCCTCGAGGCCCACGACTTGTATCCTTTCTCGTGTTTATCTAGAGATGTATAATATGCAGTTTTAATAACAGCATTTTTGAATATAAAATATGTAGCCAGAATTGTATTATTTGGACAATATTGTTGAATATATATATATATAGGGTACTGTACTACTTCTGAATAAACAACTGCAGTACAAGTACTTTGTTTTACACCTAATATTGATTTGCAATATTGCAGGTTTACCCATTCGATATCATTTTATTTTCAAAATCCCCAAACCGCACACGAATAATTTAATGTCGCACACACAAAGGCGTAAAATAACTGCAAAGCGATACGAGGAGTAACGTCATATGTTTTAACATTTGATAACAAAACGTTTTATGCCTTTACTGCCTTTCCGATCACATGCTGACTATTTAGCTGATGTAAGTGTAAGCTCCAGTTTAATTTAATACCATTTTGTTTGTATTTTTTATTGGACCACGTTTGCTGAAGACAATAGTGTTTTGTTCTTTCGGTATTTACTTCTAGACCCTATTTTTCACAATAAGTAAATAAATTGTAGGACTTGTTTGTAACTCCTCAACTGACTTGCCTATCAAGACCATGTCATCGGCAAAGAGTAAAATGACAAACGACAAATCAAATAAGTTAAGGCCGATAACCACATGTAAAGGACTGTTTTCAATTTAAACACATCTCAGGATATTGACTGAGTAAGACAACTTCAAGAATAAATGATGAAACATAGTATTTTTATTACACTTAACATAATTGTTTTATTTAGCGCTAGATATATGGGAGTTAAATGAAATAACAAATAAATACATATTTAAATAGTGTCTTACAATTAAACAAAATTGCCAGTTCTATTTTAGGCGAATGAAGTAAATTTTGAATAAATACCGGATAGTGGTGTCTCTGTACACACGACTTGAAACTGTCCGAGTGCGACCATGACTTCTCTTCTTCAGAACGATTATAGTGTTTTTTCTAAATATAACTGACTTAGTTGCAAATATAATATAATTCAATTAACCTCTTAATCTTCAAAGATTTACTCGAACTAACTATCGGTGTATTTTTCAATATCGTGTTAATGTGTGTGGTGGTAAACATTTTACCTTATCTTAAACAAGTTTACTTTGCAAAAGTATTCATTACATCTTACAATTCAAACCAAACGTTTACTTTTCGGACAAAAATATAGTTATTGCTATTGACACATCCGTTTTACATGCAATTTATTTAAGATCTTTGCAGTACATAAGAAACAAAATGAGTTTAACTAAAGCCGGTTGAACAGTAGTAAGCATGTGTTTGAAGTATAGTGCGAAATAAAATGGTGTGTGCGTTATAACGTTGTAATCATGTCGCTATGATGAAGTAATGCGAAAAAATGTCTCGGTGTGTCAATATCGGTACTTGTTCAAGGAGTCCGTTCAGCGCAGTCTGTTAAAATGGGACAATTTGTAAACATTGGCTTTTTTCAAAAATATATTGAATTGTTACAAAAAGAAAACGTATGTGAATAATGTTATATTTATGATGACCACGTACGTGTTGTTAAAGGTTTCTGATAAACTTGAGGGTGCCTATGATCGCGTTATACATGACTGTAAAGCGGACCACACAATCACAATGGAGAACGTTAATATTCTGGACCGTGAGCCATCTTGGTTCGAGATAGGGGTCAGGAAGGCTATTTACATCCGTGCACTAAGACCGGCGCTAAACAAGGACGGGGGCCGCTACCAACTCTCGCACACCTGGGACCGTACGTTAACATCGCTCACCCAGGCAATTAGCGGTGTTAACGGTTCCAAACAGTAGAAATCATTCTGCTGATGAAGTCCGTAGTACACGGACGAAAGCTCCAAGTATGGCTTTCAATATTTAGTGTGTGTAATATGACAGTCTTAAACTTATTGGATTATCATTATCACTTGCTTCGTTGCGCCGGGCAAAAAGTGTGACAAACTATAGTTTTCAGGAGACTTATGATAATTTACCATGATCTTATTAAAATTCTTTACTAATTTTGTATTTGTATTTTGTATTGCCATCTAGTTATATTTGATTCCAATTACTAGTATTGCACCACCATGTCGAGCTCACATTCTACCAATTTTGGGGTTGCTGTTTTGTGATTAATGGTAATAATAGTCCCTTATCTACCTAGTTTCTAGCTCCTATCAAATATCGAAGAAACTATATTTCCGCCTTGTCTACACTTCCGATTAACAAGTGCATTTTTCATATGTAGGCTCTTCATCCTCCTGACCATCATCCGCACTGAGTATAGACTATGGTACTGCTTGTGATAGAAGTACGCTTACGGAATGCAAATTATTAACACAAACATTGCCAATCGGAAACAAAATAAGACATGAATAAATATAATTTAAAAGTGTGATGTGCCAAGTAAAGTTACTTGCCAGGAAGTAGTCGTAGACCCAAATGTTTTTTTTTTCTAAATCACACCTTACCGCCGAGAACAGGTAGTTTATACGTATGGATATTCTAATGAGGGCTTTATGTCCATATGGTTCCTGCATATGTTCACGGACGCTGGAGGGAGAAATGATCAGATCAGGAATCAGAGCTTTTAGAAAATGTGTCACAATGACGATCCGATTCTGAGATGTGTTGTTTCTATTTTCCGTGTTTTTAAGATGCTGATAAAGCCTGATCAATTTACTTCTCATATATGTCATGTCAGTGTCATGAGTCTACTACAGAGAGGTGTTGAGTACTGCACATGCCCGTGTACTATGTAACAGAAAGCAGATTACACAGAGTTTGAGCTGACTTAAGGCCTGGATCTAATGATTCCCTGTACCAGGTGTGATGCATGTGTGATGCTTCCACAGTTAATGACGGACCCTCTCTTAAATTTCATTTAACATGTCAGTTGATACACCAAGTGTTATTGAAGGTACCGGGATCTTCGCATTTGACGTCGATCATGAGCTAATCCATATTGCCAAATGGGTGTCGTCCCTCATAATGCAGCGATGATTGAGTATATTTCCGACGCGCTCTTGATCCTCTTAGTCATCAAAATCGTCAGCCGACAAACTAGTGGATGTCAAAATGTAGCTGCACACGTCTTTTTGGCCATACAAGCCCCATATGGACTTAATTTTCAGGATCGCTGTTTGTCTTCCGTTTTGACAAAATTATTACTACGAAACTTAACAAAAGTATCCACTGTTTTGCATATGAAATTTAACATTTCTTCGCAAAGCTGAAGAGATTTTAAAATATTAAAAAAATATGCGTTATTATTATTTTTTTATTAATATTATTTTTAATTTATAGCGTTCATTCACCTCCATACATTACAATGTGTATCGTTAGTGTACATGTTAATTTGTTAGTATACAATAGAGTTCTTTTAACAATGCAACTAGGTTGATATAAAAGAGGTAAATACAATCCATGCATTCTAATATATAGACACAATCATACAGTTCACACACACACAGAGGCACATACACAAATGCCATGTTATGATACAAAAAAGAAAAATGTTTGGACTTCAGAAAATTATAAACTTTGATCAAACGTTTGGACTTGAGATAATTATAAACATTAATCAAACGACCATGGTATTAAATATGTTAAGCAAACAACTCATTTTACAATAACACTTTTCCATTCATCTACACAAAAAATACAATTAACCAGTTTAGTAGTTCTTTTCCTTGATATTTTGTATTATATTTCGAATTTCCCATGCTACGCAAAGATAATTATTCAGCCCCTTATTGAAGGTAATAGACTTTTTCTCTTGCATACAAATAGATCTATATTCTTTTTTAATTTCTAGGATAAGAATATTAATATAAGTCATGTTAATTCTTGTACACCCAAATAACATTGTTTGACATGATATATCAGTTCATTTTTGGACATTATGTGATCTTATAAATTCTACAACATAATTTACAATTCTCTTTGTAAAGATGCAGTCCCAGAATATACGTATATATATGTAATTTTTCATTATAAAAGGAATATGACTTGATATAATTTTCCTAAACCATGTCATTTTGTAATTTTTTTAAACGCATGTTTATCAGTCATGGCAACTCCTCCATCATCATATGATTTAATAGAAATAGTTTGTTTAATTTTTGCTGGTCCATCAAATACAAAATTCGAAAACAGGCTTTTTTCTGTTTTAAAACATTTTCTCCTGGACTATGAAGAGCTATAAACAGGTGTGTAAAAAGGGAAAGTAATAGTGATTTGGCAACAGTTATCTTTTCTAGGGGTGTTAAAGTTCTTCTTTTCCAAAAATATTTGATATTGTGCGGCTTTTCAAGTTTACTTGTGAAGTTTATTTCTATCATTTCTTTAAATCAACATCAAATAATGTTCCTAAAACTTATTAGTGTGTTGTAATTTGAATATCCTATACTGATTTGTATGTAGATCTATCGTTTTCTGAACGTCTGCCAATGCGTTTATTTCAAGGCGATAGCTTGCGCAATCATGATAGCTGTTGACGCGAAGCGGATTGCGTTCCTAAACAATGTTAACATTAAAAGAACACCTGCATAAAATGATATTATCAGAGGAGTAAACATGTTTTTAAATTCGATGGGAAATCACACACTAAGCGTATGTATGGTATACCAAAAAAATGTTTAACGTATGGTGTGGGACATTTTCTTTTCGCCACAATTTGTAACGTGCTCAACATCTTTAGACTAAATCAACCTCATCGTCACAGATGTGAAGGGTCACAAACGCATCTACGATTTTACAACCAACGATTTACAACGAACATATTTAAATGAGATTGACATTTTCTTAAGTGATTTTTCCCGGTATACGAAGTTCAGGTCTTGGATGTTTGTTTGTGTCGTAGGCTTATACTCTTTACGCCGGTTTATGAACGCTTTGTGAAGACGTCCAAATGTGTTAACCTCATAAAACCCATTTAAACGAATGCTCGACGAAATTATTATTCGCCACACATTTACTAATATTGTACAGTGTCGTATCTCGCGCCGTTATAGTAGTTCTGAGCACGCCTAATTAGTCCATCGGTTCATTTAAAATGCATTATTGTTTTCACTCAGAAGATCGTTTCAACAATTCGCGTATCTGCGTTATCATCCAACCATAGATTTAAGTAGATTCTTTTTTCATTCATGATATTCGAAGAGTAAGAAGACAATCTCAACGGATACTTTTACTTAGCGATTCAATTTAATGACAATAGTTTTACTAAAATATATGGACATTTGTTTTAAAATCATGAAATCCGTTTTTAAGGTTATGTTTGCCTTTCCTCTAATTCAAGCATGACAGTTAATACTAACTGGTAAGAATGTACCCTTAAAACTGGCAAATCAGATAACCCAGAACAAGTTTGAGTTAGTAACTGACCGCCATGATATGACCAGAACACAATTACAAACGGCAAAACATAAAACTAAAGGACATAAAACGTTCTCGATAAAATCAACCTCGAGAGCCACTATCAGGACAGAAACTTCCTCTAACCATGCGATTGTCTTTCCTATACAATACAGAACCATAACAAAAACAAACAACTTTATTTCTTTAATTTATAATCAAACCGCATAAACTCATCCACTGTGTTTGACATTACACACAAATTATGCATTGTGCTCATCTTTAATTAGATCCAGTGCTGTTATAAACCTTGTCAAGACAAAGATAGTGACATGGAAATAGCCAGAGATGATACTGAATAAAACATTAGAAATAAGAAATTACAAATTAAGCTGATACAACCAATTAAACAATTAAACAAAAAAGAAGTTGTTGCAGTTCAAGGCGTGTTCTTGGTCGCATTAGCTTCAATTTGTTTTGCAACGTCCTTGGTAGGCAAGTTTTACCTTACTGAAGTCAGAAAAAAATAAACAAAATATTAAGAATACATATAGCCGTGATCTTTTTGACACGATGTTTTTACGTTGAATGTTGGTATATGTATGGCACATGTTTAACTCTTTGTATTCGCTTTGTAATTGGTCATTAGGAATTAAAAAAATAATAGCAAAACTAGTGTGTGATGTGTGGTCCTTTTTTTAAATCGTAACTTAGAACCATTTCAATCATATTGTTTAATTCTTGTTAATCATCATGATGCACAATACATTTATATATATATATTACTTTATTATATTACTTACTTGCATTTGAGGATGCATTGGTTGTCGTATGTTCGTCCGTCCTTACCGCACACAGGTGAGTAATTTTTAGGGCAGCCACAACCGGTCACTGGGAGACATTCGCCCCGACTTCGAAGACGAACACCGCTGTGGATAGTAAAATTATGGGGTAGATTGGTTACCTCCCCTTATCTTTCGCATACTCTCTATATAGTATTGTCAACGGAGTCGACGGTTATATTCAACGGGGGGCCAGTTTAATTATGGGGTGGTTCGATTTATATGGTCTATCCGTAAATGGGTTAAGTCAATTTACCAGCGCAGTTCTCTTGTACAATGTACAAAATGGTAAATTATATTGTATCTTATATCCAAATATGAAAGCATATGAAATCAAATGACAATAAACAGCAACAATTAACACAGCTTTATATTATATTTTTAGTCATAATACTTCTGTAATTACCAATTTCACATGCCTACATAATGTGTAAATGTGTTTTATGTTTGTCTTTCTAACAGCACATCAAACAAACGTTCAACATGTAAACAATGTGTACGGTTTTATGATATATATATGTATATATTATTGACTTATTGAAGACTCACGCGCATTGGAGTTTGCACGGATTCCCGTAGGTTTTGCCATTGACCCCACACACTGGGTCAACCTCCTGCGTACAAATGCACCCACCNACAAATTATGCATTGTGCTCATCTTTCATTAGATCCAGTGCTGTTATAAACCTTGTCAAGACAAAGATAGTGACATGGAAATAGCCAGAGATGATACTGAATAAAACATTAGAAATTAGAAATAACAAATTAAGCTGATAAACCAATTTAACAATTAAAAAAAAAAGTTGTTGCATTTCAAGGCGTGTTCTTGGTCGCATTAGCTTCAATTTGTTTTGCAACGTCCTTGGTAGGCAAGTTTTACCTTACTGAAGTCAGAAAAAAATAAACAAAATATTAAGAATACATATAGCCGTGATCTTTTTGACACGATGTTTTTACGTTGAATGTTGGTATATGTATGGCACATGTTTAACTATTTGTATTCACTTTGTAATTGGTCATAAGGAATTAAAAAAAATAATAGCCAAACTAGTGTGTGATGTGTGGTCCTTTTTTTTAAATCGTAACTTAGAACCATTTCAATCATATTGTTTAATTATTGTTAATCATCATGATGTACAATACATTTATATATATATATATATTACTTTATTATATTACTTACTTGCATTTGAGGATGCATTGGTTGTCGTATGTTCGTCCGTTCTTACCGCACACAGGTGAGTAATTTTTAGGGCAGCCACAACCGGTCACTGGGAGACATTCGCCTCGACTTCGAAGACGAACACCGCTGTGGATAGTAAAAGTATGGGGTAGATTGGTTACCTCCCCTTATATTTCGCATACTTTCTATATAGTATTGTCAACGGAGTCGACGATTATATTCAACGGGGGGCCAGTTTAATTATGGGGTGGTTCGATTTATATGCTCTATCCGTAAATGGGTTAAGTCGATTTACCAGCGCAGTTCTCTTGTACAATGTACAAAATGGTAAATTATATTGTATATTATATCCAAATATGATAGCAAATGAAATCAAATGACAATGAACAGCAACAATTAACACAGCTTTATATTATATTTTTAGTCATAATACTTCTGTAATTACCAATTTCACAAGCCTACATAATGTGTAAATGTGTGTTATGTTTGTCTTTCTAACAGCACTGCATCAAACAAACGTTCAACATGTAAACAATGTGTAAGGTTTTATGATTAATATATGTATATATTATTGACTTATCGAAGACTCACGCGCATTGGAGTTTGCACGGATTCCCGTAGGTTTTGCCATTGACCCCACACACCGGGTCAACCTCCTGCGTACAAATGCACCCACCTTTACATTCGCCTTTACTTCGAAGACGTACACAGCTGTGAATAGTCGAATATTAAAGTTAATCGTTTAAAGCAATAAATGGAGTAAATTGGTAAATTTTAAACTGGTTTACGAACGCTTGTCTTTAAGCTTGGTATATATCTGTTTAAAAACCTGTTTAATGTGTTGGAATATTATTATACATTATATCGAGATATCATCGCAAATGCAATCAAATGACAACACACGGAACCATTTAAAACAGCCATTTATTTTGTTATTGGTCATAATACTGATAAACTAACCATTTTCAATGCATTCATTATTTGCATTGTTTTGTATAACGTTTGACTTTCTGTTAGCTCTTCGTCAGACAAAAGTAAAACATTTCAACAATGTGTAACGTTTTATGATTGACAGACAAATATATTAATGAATTAACTTATTAGAAACTCACGCGCACTGGAGACCACATGGGTTCCCGTAGGTTTTGCCATCAACCCCACACACCGGGTCATACTCCGTCGTACAAATGCACGTGCCGGAACATTTGCCGTAACTTCGAAGATCTACACCGCTGTGGAAAGTCGAATAATAGGGTTAGTCGGGTAAAGCAGTAAATCGGTTAATGGTGTGAGTCCGTTAATGGTTTTAATTGATTAACGAGCGCTCTATCTTTAAGCTGGGTATATATTGTTTATAAACAGATGATTTTTTTATTTAATTATATAAACATATCATCGCAAATGAAATCAAATGACGACAGACGGAACCATTAAATACAGCAATTTATTGAGTTATCTATCGGTCATAAGGCTGATAAGCTTACCATTTTCAATGCATTCGGTATTTGCATATTTGTATAAAGTTCGACTTTCTGACAGCGGTTCTTCACACAATTGTTAAACACTTTGACAATGTGTAAGGTTTTATGATTGACAAATTTATAAATATTCACTGACTTATTAAAAACTCACGCGCATTTGAGAAGACATGGGTTCCCGTAGGTTTTTCCATCACACCCGCATACCGGATTAATCTCCGTGGTACATATGCATCCGCCTTGAGCGTCGATAACACCTGCATCCATATTTTAGAAACTCCATAAGCAATATCGGATGGGGAAAATCATGACATCACATTCTTCTCTTTATATATATAATATACAATATTAAAATGACAAATTATTTAAACTGCTGTTTTCGCATTTATATAGGAAAACATATTTTGACATCGCACGGATAAGTACACAATGATGTAAAATGTCAACATAAATTAATGGCAATATTGTGTTGCCTGTGAATTATTTATTTGCATTACTAGGCCATATAGACAGAGCTAACTACAAAACTAATACATACTAAGGCTTTTCTTACGAGCTTTGTATATACTATTCCTACGCGATTCTATATTTATATTGGTAACTAGTAACGCATTTAATATAACTCAAATGACATTTTCTTTTGTAATACACTCAGTGTTTTAAAATATATGTGACAGCACTTTTTCCTAAAAAAGAAAAGACGACAAAACAACTAGCGCGCTAACGTACTCAGAAGTTAATATGTACCTGGTGTGACCAGAAACAACAGCATGGTTTCCACAAACAGCGTCGGCATCCTAAAATAAACACTCATTTTATTTTTTTATCACATATTATCCTTGTTTTAACATCAGTCTACACCTTGTCATATTTATCATTTTCAAAAATTCCAAAACTATAGAAAAAGTCGTGTTGTCATACAATTTATATTTAAGAGGATTTCTGCTGTGATGCTATAGTGATCTAAAACAAAACACTTGGTATTTTGTGATGTGGTATAATGTAACATATAAATATATCTAAATCATTATGAATTATTTTGAAGTGTAATTATGTAAATCTTACAACAAAATAATGAAATTCAATGAAATAAAATCATCCACCTCAAAAAATGTGAAACAATTGAATGAACATTACGCACATATAAGCCTTCATACAAGAATATTTAAAAAAAAACACTTACATTCTCGAAATATTCGTATCTTTGCAACAAGTACTATGAACTACAAATAATGAATCGTGCTGTTTAAATACTGATTGCTAAAACGGATTAAGGCTAAATTATACCGCCAATCTCTTTGATTACGTTCGCGAATTTATCAATCCAACATAATGCGCAAAAAAAAACGTGATTTAATTAAGAAAATTCATTCAAAGTAAAAATGTTGTTTGTTATGATAGACATCTCGGTGAGCAGGATGTGGATAAGAAAGCGCGTAGCAAGGCGCATAACGCGCAGTGTTCATAGCTCGTCAGCGGTAACATACAGCGTGTGAATAATATAAGCACACATCCAACGAATTAAGCCAGTCAGATTTGAAATATTCTTAAACAACCAGTGTTGTTCGTTGTTTTGCTGTCAATAAAGTAAATTACTCGTTTTCAAATAGAGCAAAGGTTATTCCTGAGCGTCAACAGAGTTGATGTCTTACCAAATCTGCAAGTGAGTTCTATATTAATTCTGGAAATGCATGTATATTATTTTCAATTCTGCATTGCAACTTTTACGTTGTTTTGTTCTTAAAATTAATTTTACAGGCCAATCGTACAAATGTATGTACCAATTTTATTTTACTTTAAAACTTATAATAAAAATAAATCTATCGCGGCTGCACTCTTTTAATTTTTTCAGTGCTTTGATATCAATTTATAAGCTCCAAAACAACAACTTAACCTTTGAATAAAATCTTCTTGATCTTCAACATTAGATATTAACTTTATCAATGTAGGTCCGTGTTGTTAATTAGATTTGTCACAGGCGTGCCAATATGTACCAACTTGAACAGACAAAACATCAAACGATATTGCTTTCTTACGTATGCATTTGATGTCACTTAATATTAAACAGCAAAATACGTTTGGTACCAGGCGGACGCAGACACCAATAACAGTGTATACAGATGTAAGCTTTACTCCGGCTGTTACTTGATAATTAATGTTTTTGAGTGTTTATTGACGCAGATCCGTGTTGTTAATTAAATGAATCAAAGTTGTACCTTGAACTGAACGAAAAGCAAACACTATTTGTTGTTTGGGTACGCATGTCATTTCATGACGAATTATACGTTGTTACAGGCGGATTCAGATACAGATAACTGCCAACATCAATACATGCTACAATGCAGATGAAACTTGAAAGTCTATGTTTATGAACGTGTTTGCCTATTCAAGCTTACTCCCTCCCAAAATATATTAATTTATACATACCAATGCTATTTTTCTTCGAAGAAAAAGAAGAAAAAGCATCTTCACTAAATGATACGGTTAGAAAACACGAGTCCGACTCAACAAATTGCAAAAAAGACCCACACACTAATTGCAAAACAAAACACACTACGTTTTGTTTTACATTCAATAATATGCACTACATTTTTTCAAGCTCACACGCTGCGTAAGATGTGACACAATATACATGTGTATATGTTTTTCACCAAACCAAAATAAAGATTTGCAAAGCCAACTGATCAAACAATCGAAACCGATTTCAAGCAATGTGTTTGTAACGAACATATCCTTGTTTCAACTGACAACTTAATTTCACAGACCACCGTATACTAACCTTTGCTTTGTTTATGTATAAAACTTTAATAACCTTAACCAAACCAATAATAATCGATTTGAAAATGCAGCTGCTCATTCGAATGTGTCTATTACCTGGGCGTTTAACATTAGATCGAACAAAGAGAATCGAGCTAATGATAGCGACTACTCAAAAAAAAAAAATCGTAAAATGTCTTCTTTTTATGTTACCTCATAATCGTATACTAACCTTTGCTCATTTATGTCGAAAAGTAAATAATCAGTTACTTAATATAAAAAGCTCAATGTGAAAATTACGTGGCTCGGTTGTTTGTTTGTTTATCCGTTTGTTTTAACTAAGATCGTGTTGTGTGAATTGACCGATTTGTAGCGCATAATCAAAATAATATTATCTTAAATTTTCAACTTCTTATGTTGCGTAGCATAAACGTTCTGAGGCATAAACAATACATAACTCGTGAAAGGAGCAGGACAAGCTCGTGAAGTGAGTATTTAATTTATCAATAATCATATACGATACATTGCGAACAGATATATCTCCATTTTGCTGATTAATACAGCATCAAATGTTTATAAGTATTGTCTTTTATGATAATCGATATTCTGCTTAAGATATCGTTATCATGAGTAGTATGGTACTCAAACTGGATATTGTAAATTAACATGTTTATGTTAAACGCCCCTTGGACCCTGACCGTGGCTATATTGATCTCAAAATCCACAGGTGTCCTTCTTTCATCTCAGTTAACAATGCATGATTGTACGGTTCATACGGTATCTAGTGGAAACAAATAGTCGATGGACAGACCAACCTACCGCCGGACGTTCAGGTGCAAAGTAATGTTCTCCCGCATCTTCGAAGGACGGCATTATGATTAATGGCAAAAAAAAAAAGTATAACTCCATTTTGCAACACCATAAGACAACTTTTCTCCATGACAACTGACCAGTAGATCGTCTTCGGTATAAACACACATTTTTATTTACCACTTGTTTCACATTAATATTCGCACATTAACTACATATTTGATGTCATTTCTGTTTGTTTGACAATACATTAACTTGTCGATTAAGATCATTTCATGCAGCTCATATCAATTATGAAACATGTTTCAAAGAGTCCTGAATCACAACTATTGCCAATTACAATACTTATTACAAATTCAAAACGCATGCAAAAACGCTGGTTATGCCTTTAAATTAGTAATATTAAGATTTAAAATAGCATCGGCTTAAAAAAGCTTGCATATTTTAAACAGTGAAGTGTACATATAGCAATTCAAATTAGAAAGTATGGAAAATCTAAATCACCATGGAATCATGATGTTGATGATTGTCGCGTTTATTTTCTTACAAGAAATTTCTTACATATTAACATATTTAGTAGCAGTTGTGCAACAAACACTTACCAAATTCTATGTTTAATGTTGCTTACAAATTGTAGTTAGTGACTGTTTATTTTGAAACGCGCAATGGTCTAGAGCGCACATGTGCGGGAAGGTTTTGCTGTCAACTCGCGCACTGGGTCATAGTTAAAAGCACGATGTGAACCGTGTAATGATACACAGCTGTAAGATTGAGACAGGCAAAAACATATTTAATTCATGCGTACACTTTTGTTTTTGTTGTCAAAGAAAATGTATTCCTTATTTTGAGGTGCCGTTGTGTTTGTGTATAACGTCACTGGTCCGCGTGGTAAACAAAGAAATGGCACTCTGTATTTTGTAAAATATTTATTAGTTTAAACTTCCAAATTAAATATGAAAATTTCAAATATGCTGGTAGTCGATTATTTATGTTATTTTATGTTATTTATTATGCATATTAAGTTAAATGGTGTATACTTTGCTTGATCTGGACTGATTTAACTGTTGCGGTCTTATTCTGGTGTAAATGTTAGAACATGCAATATTGTAGCACGATTCTGCGGTGGCAGACTTTCTGAGACTATCAAATGCAGAAAAGGTGGTGTTGGGCTCAGAACAGTTGCTTCGGTACAAGAGATAAGACTTATGAGTTGGAGCAAGTTATTGTTCAGAAAGACCAACGCCGTGGTTATTTAGGAAACTATGTTCATTTATTAAAATAAATACTGCCATAATTAAGAATAACGCAGCATTTAAAAATAATACTGTTATTTTTTAGTAAAATGAACATAATTTTACGGAATTTGAAATAAACAAAGACTGGCAGACTTTGAACAAATTAAACTGAGATTGACAACATTTATATCTAATTTCAAACTTCATTATTGCATACTTTAAAATCAAACTTTCTTTTTTGATATTGATATGGGATTGCATATCTTACATGTATGTTTATTAGATATTGAGTGGAAATATACAATACAAAGACAAAGGTGCATAGTTGTGTATTATCATTCAACTAAAGTAAAATAATAAGAGAATGACTCGATATCGCCTCCTAAATTCAGATTCGTGACAATATCTGTTCATTAACCATCAAGTATTTAATCCTATTAGTTCCCATGCGTTTCAATATATATACAATCTATACTACGTACTGTCACATTAACTTTGTGTCGTGTCGAAGCGAGGAAATGTTGTTGTTTTTTTTAATCAGTAGTATAAGCATTCAGTTTAAGACCCCTGGTGATTCCTATATCAAGTTCCCAGTGAGAAATAATAATTGATTATATTAATAATATAATAAATGATAACTGAATATATTTGCTCTGACATGCACATCTAAAAAATAGTTTTTGGAAACATTAAATACAAGCTTTGGCTTAAGATTTAAAGTAGTTGCGTTGAAATGCGCACACATTCTAACTAATCTGACTCCACCTTGTAATCCGAAATGCATACGCCATCTACTGCAGTACTGAACATACAACACATGTCTAGAGTTGACAGTTTTCGTATAGCAAAATCTTAACAAAGTGTATGTGGGGTTAAGGGATCGGAGCCAGTGCACTATTCCCGCCGCACAATCCTTCACGGTGCCTAACAAATACGGATAATACCGGAAACCTTTGTGCGTTTCCAGCTTATACGCGAAACGGCACCGGTTCATATCAGAAAATATTGACTGCTTTGATTTGAACGTGTTATTTTATTCTCAATATTCTCTTCTTTAAGTAAACAGTTTTCACCAAACCAATATTCCACGAAACAACTAAGGCATTCATTCAGTAAATCTTTAACTCGTGCTCAGTAACACAAACGTCAATTTGCAGTGGGAACCTACATTGCCCAACAGTAAATGCACATAACCTGTGAACATGGAAGTAAAATGCAGATATTGGTCCATATAAACAATGAAATTCAAACTACTGAGCTAGTTTCCTGATGAAAAATGCAGCACAATTCTTGTGAAGTAATTGCCATGATGAGTGGCGGTTTAGTTTGTAGAAAAACAAGTATTTTATATGTCGATTGCCGGCACCGGAAAATGCATGAAGTTGGCACCGGATAATAGCCGAGACTAATGAACTAAAGTATAGTACGCTTAAAGAATATATTGGATTCTGCTACTATGGTTAACATTTAAAGAATATTTTGAGATTAGATTGTAAAATGAATGGGTCTGTTTTTCTCGTCCCTCTGCCCTGACTACTCTGTCTAAACGCCTGAAAATGTATTGACCCTACCATGAAAGAGGTTATTAAAACTAGGCATTAAAGGTTACACATTGTATTGGTTCTAATAAAATCTGATGTAAAATGCGTAATATTGTAGAACGACTGATTCATCAATAATATTTATAAGATATAACAACCCTTTGATTGTTTTAATATTAAAATTATATTAACGATTTGATAACGATTTGAAAACAATAATAAGGTGTATGCCAGTTCAGCAGTGTTTAATGTAAAATATAGTTGTTGTCGTATTGTTAATGATTTTTTATTAACAATTTGTGTTTACCCGGTGTGATTATAATTGGGCCGTGCTCTATGAAAAGGGGGTTAAATGACAAATTATCGATTTTTCCTTTTTCAAATAATATTTCACTTCATTAATTTCTAGTAAAGGACCTGAACATCGTTTGTCATTATCTTATATACTTTTTAATATATGCCATTATTTGTAAACACACTATTAATTGCCCACTTCATTTAGTTTCTGCGTATTGACGTTGCCGGTGTAATATCATTAAGAAGACGTTATTAAATCGTTTTACGGTTTGAGCTCTTATGCATAAAATTACTAATCATCAAAAAGATCATTTTTTTATAAACATATCGTGTTAACTCATTTAATATTTTAAGCATCAAATAAACACAGTTATGGTACATAGAAACATGACTCTAAGCACTTTCTGGAGCAGGGCATGTGATGTCTTGAAAGGACAGACATACATATGTACGAACTACTTAAAACAAGTAAAATTGTCTCTCCAACGATAGTCAGCCGGGTTGTATTACATGTGACAGCTCATCACCAAATGCGTAACCAGAGTCACGAAGTATTCTGAGCTGTATCTCGTCCTCATCTCGGCCTCGCCTCACCGTAACGACGCTGGGTGTGGATGAGTAAATCTGAAGTACTGATACTGCCTGCAATAAGAATGAAAATGTCGTTGTATTTGTTTTATAAAGCTGTAAACTTATGTGCATATTGTTAACTTCCTACTATACCCACTAATGTTCTAGTCCGGTCAAGCTCGATCGAAAGCTCACACTCACATATACTAGACCATTGTAACTGCTATATCGAACTTTCCGCAAGAGGGCTCGACACAAACAGTACTTTTTGTTTCTCTTAGTAGGCATAACTTCTCTTTGGAGGGAGAATTAAGTGCGAATATACATCGATTAAATGCGAATCATCAACTCATATACATTCGAGCACCATTTACAAGTTCTATATTAAACGTTTCACAAACGATATGCACATGGTGTTTATAAAACGTGCTGAAAAGCACGAAATCATATGTGTATGTATCAATTGATTTAGTGTATGTTCCAATGTCGTGTTTCCGGAAATTATCCGGTGCCAGTATGTTATGGTTTCTTTTGTTATCCGGTGCCAGTAAAATCCATATGCTACACTTTTAAAACGCAAATGCTCACGTTTTCGATGTTGCCTGTAATTGCCTACAATTTTACTATTTTATTATAAATCTGATTGATTCTTACATCACTGTTTAGTAGTACTAGTATATGTTTTTCTCTCCAGTTACAAAAAAAGCAAGTATGTTAAACTATTTCATGACTATGAGAAAGGTATGGTTGTTTTCGTTCGTTTTGATAAAATATGGTATTTTCATATCGAGTTTTAAACGTCATGAGCATTCTAATTATTTTGCCTACTGTTTACCTCCGTTGTCAATCTTAACAGTAGGCGCAAATAGCACGTAAACTCAGGTCGTACGTCTGTCGATATTTTTAACTGATATATAAACAGACACAGTGATTTGCAACGCGGGTTCCCTTCATTTCATGTATAAATATTTATTGCGCAACTATAAGATAGCAGTCAAACAATGTTATATGTACTTCTGTTGCCTAGCTCCTATAAATAAGGTTTGATCTGGTAAATATTCACTGCAATTGTCTTATATTTTTCGTTTGCTACAAATACGCAAGATCCGAATAGCTCAGCATTCTAGTTTGAAATAAAGAAATCATTATAAGACTTCTTACAAAAATACGTAAAAGTTATACTTATTTACAGACAAAGTATAGTTAACATACATAAAAACGACAGAAGTACGTAAAACACGATTTATATTATGTAAAAGTATATTATTACATTCATTGATTAACAAACGAGTTAAAGAATAAACAAATACAAAAATGTAAACAAACAAACACGTAGGCAAACAAATAAATAAATAAATAATACAAACAAGTAAATATATTAATCAGTCTAGCTACCAATGAAGTACGAAAAAAAAACACAATACGTTACCACATTTAACAACAAATCATACGCTTCAAACAAAAGATTAGAAGACAATAATTACTAACAAAAATATATAGGCTGATACAAAACATGTATATATACCTTGTACAAAATGCCTTAAGATATATCCAAAACGTTGAACGGACGCACACATCCGGTTGCTAAACGGCTGACGTCATATGTGATTTAAATACATCTTATATTTGTGGACTTAATTGTATTTTTTACCATCATTTCCACGCTTTGGTCTCCTATGTATTTATCAGCAACTTATATTGTACAATGTATTAAGTAATCACATCATGAAAAGCAAGTCTAAGTACTCAGGGCTTTTCGCGGCCTCATTTAGGTGTAATCCAACATGCTCCACCGCTACACCACAATTCATAGTCGGTACATCCTTAGTCACGCTGAAAGTAAAACGTGTGCTATTATTCTACACTGCTGTTGGCATTTCCAAACATTTAGTATATGATGGACTTGATAGTTCTCTTTATCATAGATCGACACATGGCACACTTTCTGAGAGCCATAGAGCAGACCTCACACGTCGCCATGTGTCCACATGGTAGAAACACGACACATGCATCCCTATCCATACATATTTTACACATTACCTCCGATCGCAGTTTCTCATTTTCTGCTGCCACCTGTTCAATATCTATTTCTCTGGAATGGTTACCGTTTCTTTCCGGGATTTCATCACCAATCGTGCGCTTTGTATGAGTATCTCGTGTGTTACCGCTCTCGGAATCTTCCCTCTTCACAAAGTCTTGTGGTCCACCGACGGCCGATTGATCATTATTACTCCAGGCACCTGACGTACCTTGAGTGTTTTGATTGTCAGAAATTTCCTTGTTTGAACTCAATTTTGTTGTATGAATAGGAACATTGTTCGTGTGTCCACCATTCACAAAAACACATGCTGGTGACAACGTTTTGTGAATAGCCCGAATATTATCTCCCCAGTCGTTAGGTCTATATGTCGCGTGGCAATAAAAACAGACAACATCTGATCCTAGACCGTCGTAAAAGAAACCGTCCTGAGCTAAGCGAATAAAGCTTACGCTTGGCTCTGGCGGGAACCGTTCGAAGGTTTTAAGCCGTTCCCACTCAATATTCATATACTTACTTTCGTTATTCTGTGTAGTATCTCTCGTATCCATGCGAGATTAAAACCAGTAGTTTAGAAAACTTTTATTCGCGGTAGTTTGTCTTCAGCTAATCCTATTCAAGTTGTGACCACGAGATAGTGTGAACCTTTATATATAGCGTACTGCATGTACTACATAAGCGTCACGTAATTTAATCATATCGCTGTTTAGTGATAAACATCTATGACGCATTTGGAATTCCATCGCATCTAAATATAACTTGTAAACAGTTTGTTTATTCTCTCTGAGCAATGCGTGGGTGGTAATCCCGTGGAAATACAGCAAGTGTCATGCGGTGTAAAAATCTAGGACGGTG